>JAQIWF010001909.1:0-10424 GCA_034694965.1 Ceratozetes gracilis
ATAAACTTCACACCTCACACCATCATTCATCACACTTTACATCATTTTTGGGGCAAAAACCCCAATTTTAAGGGAAAAATCCAAAAAATTTGCAATCTCGCTTCGCTCGGCAGGGGGGGGTGGGTATACCTGTAATGTTAAAATCTTAGAATTTTTTACAGGGGGAGTTTTCAAAATTTTTGCCGACAGGGGGGTTTAGGGCTGACCCCCCCTTGACCATCTCTGAGTTAAACTATCCATGATTACTATTTCATGACCCAAAGAATTAGAAATTCTAAATGACCTGAATCATTGCTTTTAATTATTTTCGTCACACAATTCAAATAGTATAGAATTTTGCATTTGAATAGTTGAGTCAAAAAAGGAAATTATCTTTTATGCCGTCAATGATTAAACACCGTTTGACAGGAATATTGTTATGAAAACAACTTTTGATTGAAAATTGATTTCAATTGAGTGCATAAACTTAGCGATCAATAAATTGAGAGCCAATTGTAATTGAATTCATTGACTTTACACACAATAGTCAGCATTCGAGTGGTATTACTCAATATGGAAATGAAGCCATACGTGGATGCGGTCGATATTTTTCTGCTGGTAATCCTTGATTTCATTTACTAATTAATAATTATGTTTGACTTCACTCATAATTAAATTGTCAAAAACCAATCAGAATATGTTTACATAAAGTTTATCCATTTATGTAATAATTGAGACAACTTTCCTCTTACTGTAGAACACTCGAGGAATTATTATGAAGAGATGGAATTCAATTTATCCATTTCAAGGTAGGGCTTAAAATAGGACTTCAATTATATACTCATTAGAATTACATGACTTGTGATCATTAGTTAACAAAACTTAGCGAAAAGTCAACAAAAATTGATTCTCTAATAATTTAATCATTTAATTGACTCTTTTGTCGTCTACTTGTTTCGAAGGCATCATTAGTATAGGCTTTAAATTGCCCGGAGACTACCCCAGGGGCTGGTGGACAGTCAGGGTTAAAGCACTCCAACAAATCGAAGAAAAGTATTAATAAAGTGAATTAAAAGTCATTTATAATGAAAATAATTTCTATTAGAAAAATACTAATCGAGCGCTGGTTTACTGATCGCTTCGATGTTAGCGTTTCAATACCGGCGTTCATCTCTCAAAGTCAACCCTATCTCGAGGGAACAGTATATGCAAATCACACTAATCTACTCCCTGTGAAGGGAAACGCAACCATAAGAGTTATGCTGATCCCCGAAAATATAAACATTGATTGGAGAGTATTGAACGGCGATTACGACAATTACACCGCTTTTAGTGAATCAGATATTTTTGGAGACGTCCTCACAATGGAAACAATTACACGATTTGATGGATCGTATAGTTTTGAATATGATTTAAGGAAACTATTTTCCACACCAATGACCACACCGTTTATCAATAGAGAGATTGTTGTTCACGTGGAGGTCGGGGAGCGGTTCTTCGACCACAAAGTGTCGGGTTATGCCAGAACTCGACTCATTAACTCAACTCTTGTCCTTCGATTTCTCGACACTCAGCCGGCAGTCTTTAAACCAGGCCTACCATTTGAGACATATATTGCCGTCTCATACAGTGATTCGGTTGCCTTTCCATCAGATCTTCTGTCGGTTTCATCACTTTATATAACGCCATCATTTCTTCTAAATAAAGACACTGTTTTCGGTCTTATGGAACCGTTGAGTAAAGATTTAAAGGATAACAGTCTCATAGTAGAGCTCAATGAGGAAGGAGTTGGAAAAATAAAACTGAAACCCCCTCCAAATATTGAGAGGTTCACTTTGAAAGCTCACTTTACAACCACTAATAATGCGGCCAATACTCAATTGTTGGCCATTTCTTTCTTCTCTTCAACAAATCGTATGATTTATTTAACGACGAGTACAGAGAGTGGAATGTCAGGAGAATATGGGATATTCCACGTCTACGGCAACTTCTATATGAAGACATTTAACTATTTGGTTGTCTCGAAGGGAAGTATTCAGATCACAGGAGAGGAATTAGTATCCGGAATGTTAAGATCTGTCACTACCTTTTCGATATCTCTATCACCAGAAATGGCACCAAATTGTAATGTAATTGTATATCACATAACACCTGATGGGGAGATAATCGCCGATAGTGTCAGTCTTCCGGTCGAAGGTATAAATCGAGAGAAACTGAGTTTGAAAGTCAACTTAAATCAGGACCGTTCAGGCAATGAGATTGAATTCATCCCATACTTAGGGAAAGCCTCTTTTATTGGCCACAATGCCATCGACATTGAATTTGAAGAGATTCAGGGCTTTAATGATATAACGAAAGCGAAGGCAGAAATCGCTTTAAGAAAATTTGAGACAAAATACTCGAAAAATGTTATTCATAAGACTCGTGAGGGAACCGATCAAAAAGCCCTTTACTTCTTAACTCATAATAACGGTCGCGACTCGGGCTCTACTTTTGCTGTAAGTCTTTTGAGCCAATTATCAAAACTTTTAATTCGTTAATAACTTTTAGTTTAATGATTTGGTTGTCTTAACAAATCTAAGACTTTCGTTGGCATCAAATCGTTGTAATCCTAACTTACATTATAACCAAACGCTTAAAAATCAATTTCAAACTCCGAGCCCCGAATTCACTACAATTCGTAGTGCAGAACAATCTAATAGTGCCTCGTTCATATTACTCTTATGTTTGGGGGGACAACAGTGCTACGAAGCTCACCAACAGTGCGATGGCAAATGGGACTGCCTCGATGGTACTGATGAGATATTCTGTGATATAAACTCCCATAAGGATAACAGACCCCCAGATTTTATTGTTTACCGCAAGAATAGGAATAATTTCTTTTATTCTGCTTCGGGGGACGACTTTGCCTGGATAGACACCTTCACCAGCTATAACCCAGACAATTACATTGGCATCAAAGTGCCACAAAGACCTGTTAACTGGCGGTTTAACGCTCTGGGCGTCGCTCAGGACTCAGGATTTTCAGTAATGGAACAATTTGTTTACGTAAGACTTGAAAAGATGACATTAGGAGTCAAAGATTAAGAGTTGATATGCAATGCAATAGTGGAATAGTGTCCGTCCTTTCTTCATCACTGTGGAAGCGCCGACCGTTGCTGTATTGGGCGAACAGATCGGTATACGAGTGGCCGCTTTCAATAACCAACCCTTTGAAGTCAGAGTAAGTATTGTCTTACATTTAAAAATATTAAATATATATTAAAAATGTTTATTAATTAAAAACTTATGTCAACCGAAGGCCGATATACTACTCGACGAGTCTTTAGACTACCGTTTTGTTCACGTGGGGCCTATGGGAAGGGTTTCATCATATATGCCCATTACTTCAACTGGAATACATCAACATCTCATTTATATCAAGCCTTACTCTTCATTCTTAGTGCCCGTTCCTGTAGTGCCCACAACCAGAGGAAAGATTAAGATTGTTATTATTGGACGCTGTCAGGCGGCACATGTATGCATTCCTTACCATTCTTACTATCTCTTATAAGTTATCTAATTCTCAATTAAGGATCGAAAGGAGCACGAAATGGAAGTGTTAGCCGATGGGGCAGAGGTCTCATTGCACACATCATTCCTTCTCGATATGAGAACGCAATCATATTTAGTCAAGTTTTTAGACATTAATGTAACGGAAGATCCAATTATTCCCTATCAGGATATATACCGTCGATATATGTTTGGGTCCCCCAAAGCAAAGGTTACACTAATAGGAGATGTGGTGGGACTGCCCGCTAAACTCGAACCACAAATAGACTTTTCAAACTTAGGTATCAAATATACGGCAAAGACGGGTGAACTGCGACTCTTTGACTTTGCATACCGTCTCTACACTCTTATATACTTAAGAATAACCAATCAATTGGATACTTATGACAGACAAGAGTTATCTAAACTTTTATTAGAAGAACTAAACCGCGATTATGTCCACCAAATGAGGTTCTATAAGAACGACTCTTTTGCAATGTTTGATATAACTGATAGCAAGAGCTCTGTATGGTTGACAGCGTACTGCGCGCGGGTGTATGTCGACGCACAATATGACGATTGGCATAATTTTATTTATATCGACCCAAAAGTCATTCAAAATTCAATTGAATTCGTTTTAAAGCATCAGATATTGGACCCAATGAGTGATTTGGACGGAGCTTTCTATGAAGAAACACCCTTTCATTTTGGAGTCTTTTCAAGAGGTAACTGGTCTTCTTCTCCCCGTCTCAGTCCTGTCGCTCTCACAGCCCACGTATTAATAAGTTTAGTGAAAGCGACAGAAGTGCATGGTGAGTTATCGGTTAAAGTGTCCAATGCAAAGAAATCGGCCATAAACTTCCTCGAAAGGAAGATAGAAATTTTAACCTCTCCTTATGAGGTGGCCATCGCTACCTATGCTCTAATGGAAGCGGGCAGTCCTGATGCCAAAGTCGGATTCAATAAATTAGAATTCATGAAATTAGTGACGGAAGGAATGGTCTACTGGTCTTCCTCTCCAATAAATGTAAAATTTAATAAATTAAGAAAATGAAGCTAAAAGTGGTCTTTCTCTTAAAGCCTCCCGGTTTGATATATCAGAGTCAGCGACCATTCATTCAGCCCCGAACACCACAATTACACGAATCACTTGCAATCGAAGGTAAACTTTCCTTCATTTCATACATGTATATGGATTTGTATTAACTATTTTGACAAAATTAGGAACTGCTTATGCATTGATGATATACACCGGCTTTGGAGGTGTAATTCAGGACCAGATAGTGAAGTGGTTAACATATATGAGACTATATGACGAGGGCTTTATCTCAACCTTTGACACAATAGTTGCAATTCAGGCACTAATTGACTATTCATTCCGAACTCACGTCCGTTCCATTACTAATATGAGACTCGAAGTCGAGGCCTCATCTAATCCGGGATTTGTGACCAAAGTGGCGATCACTCAAAATAATTTGACGGAACCTCATGTAGTCAATGTGGAACCTAATGTTTGGGGACATGTAACCCTTACAGCCAGAGGAGCGGGACTGGCAATAGTACAACTGACCACTCAGTATAATGTGGACCATGACTTTCAATTACTTCAACCGCCTCTCCAGGCCTTCGATATATTAATCGAAATGCATTATTCGGGTCGAAATAAATCAAGGATTGCCATCAAATCATGTGCTAAATGGATATTAACTCAAAAAAGAAATACCAGTGGAGTGGCTGTAATGGAACTGACACTTCCAACTGGTTATTGGCAGAACACTGCTGTTATTGAAAAGTACTTACAGTCGCGAATAGTTCCCCGTCTAAGTCAGGCTAAAGTAAGGCCCCGTTCGGCCACTTTTATCTTTGATTATGTGAGTCATCTCTCAATTGGAGTGAAAGACATTCTAATTGATTGACTCTATAGTTGGACAGAGATTGGAGTTGTGTTGACTTCTCGATCGACCGATGGTTCCCAGTGGCAAATCTGACCCGTTGGCTAAAAGCTCGAGTATATGATCTCTATGAGCCAGGTTTGTCTCAATTATCCAATATTTAACCCTGATTCATATTCAATTTTTGCAGAATATTTCAAAGAGTATATTGTGGATGACTTCGCACTCTATGCTCTCCATATCTGTGAAGTAATTAATTGACATAAATGTTACAAACATTTAAATAATGTTTTGTTTTATGTTATGGATAGGTGTGTGGCAGTTATCAGTGTCCTTATTGTCCGTATTTCAGTCACTCCTTTCACATCACAATCAACTCATCAATACTTCTCTTGTCTTTAATTTCTATAATTTTTATAATCAAATAAATTATTTACACTTTTGTTTCGTTATTATTTGTAGAGATAAATGTCTTTTTTACTGAAAACAGTTTCGCAATAAATATTAAAAATTGTTTAATTTTGTATTTGAATAAACAAGCAAGTTTAAAAAAAAGTTAAGACCTGGAGTATTGCTGTTTAGGGAAAGGGACACCAAATGTCACTGCAGTCGCTTTAAAAGGCTTTCCATTATTTTGTCATAAAAAACAAGTTTATTGTAAACAATGACGAAAAGTAATCGCAAATCAATTAATTAGATTTAAAAGAAGTTTAAAAACAATTGACTTAAATGTTGAGTCACTTAATCCATACTAAGAGAGTAAACCATTAAATACTAGTCTTGTCTTAAGGAGACATTCACTCAATTTTGACATTAATTTTGATCCGCTTTTAATTCAAACTCACGATTCATATGATGTCATCCAATAGTTATTTAATTAAATGGGATTTCATTTCATCAAAACTTTTATCAATTAAATTAATTCATATAATTGTCATAACATTTGCTTTAATTACAATCAATCCAATTGATTGTCGAAAACATCATTTGGTCTTAAATGTAATGAACCCCTCATTTAATGGCATTAATTGTGATTACAATTTGATTACATCTTATGGTTAACTCAATGACAGAATGACAGTCGGAAGTACTTCACAATCAGCACATTTGGGTTCTTCACCGGAGGTATCCTCTCTATCGAAGTCAAACAATTCAGTTCTCAGCCCTTCAAAGATGACGCCGTCGTATGTCTTATCAGATTGTAATCATTGATTCCGTTTAATATGTCTTTGCCTTCAGTTTGGTCTAACATTAGCCAAAACGATGAGCGATAGTCTCACCCCTTATCTGGTATTTCAGTTATTGTCTTATTTCCAAATTTTAATTGATTTTCCCTCCAAAGGAAGGACATGAAGAACGATGTCTTCTTATGGATAATATCAACGCAAATGAAGAGAACATCGGATTGGTTTCATTCAGATTTGATTTTAAGAATCATTTGTTAGTTTTTGTCTTTATTTAATTGATTTTTGCTAATATTTGCCTCTCTTTAGGGTTGTTCTCAATTGCAATAAAATGTTATCTGAATTAAGACTCTTCGGTGACACTAAAAAACCCAAAAGAAGTGTTAAATCATTGGAATTATCATTGAATACAAACACAACTAAATTAGACACTAAAGTGTTGGACAATATATCGCCAAATGATAATAAAGGCGACAAAAACGCTAAGAAAGAAGAAAAAGAAGTACTGAAGTCAGACGACAGTAACAAACAAACAAAAGTCGATATAAAGAAAGAGACAAATAATGAGATAAAAGAGTCGGACCGACAAAAACAAGACAAACAGATCTCTAATAAACAAAGTGAGCAGAAATTGGCTGAAACTCAATTGAAAAATGAAGAGAAAAATAGCGATGACTTTGAAGAAAAAGTGGATAACGATGTGGTAAAGACGTGTTTAAACTCAGGTGTTGTCAAACTGTCCCAAACCGGTGATATTAACAAACCTGAGTTCAGTTTCAAAGTAATTAAACCCAAATTAAACTGAATTTAAGCACAAATTAATTGATGTAATTGTCAACAGTTTAAGGCGGCTATAATGGGAGACACTCAGGAGGGTCTCTACACTTTGTTTTTCCATAACTGTCCCAATTATGGATCTCATGGAGGATTCCGAGCCTCGACTGCAATCAACCTCTCCATGTATATCACAGAATCAAATCTAGGAAATTATTTGTCTGCGGGAGAGATACCACTTCCACAGTTGTACTTCGCTCTGTCCGTCATATTCTTCTTGATTGGTGTCATTTGGGTTCATGTGATCCGCAATAAGAGTGGAGACGCCTTTAAAATTCATTACTTGATGGCTGCCCTCGTCTTCGTAAAAGCGTTTGCGCTTCTCTTTCATGGAGTAAGACATCTGTTCCCGCATTATATGTTACATTGATTTAATGTCTTTTCAGATTAATTATCACTTCATTGCAAAAGAAGGTTCACAAGTGGAGACATGGGCTGTAATCTACTATATAACTCATTTACTAAAAGGCGCCCTTCTATTCATAACCATCATATTGATCGGCACCGGATGGGCGTTCATTAAACATATTCTGAGTGATAAGGAAAAGAAAATCTTTATGATTGTAATACCACTTCAGGTAAACAAATTGAGTTTTTTCTACAAAATTGATTAAAATTTGAATCAATTGATAGGTTTTGGCGAATATCGCAGACATTATAACTGAAGAGAGCGAAGAGGGAGAACTCAAACACATAATGTGGAGGGAAATCTTCATTTTAGTAGATCTATTGTGTTGTGGCGCTATTCTGTTCCCAGTAGTCTGGTCTATTCGGCACCTGCAGGAGGCTTCACAAACTGATGGAAAGGCTGCCATTAATTTGAGAAAACTTAAACTTTTCCGACACTTCTATGTTATGATCGTTTGTTATATATATTTCACGCGAATAATCGTCTATCTATTGAAGATAACTGTGCCTTTTCAGTATGAGTGGCTCAATGTCTTCTTCCAACACACGGCAACCCTTCTCTTCTTCATTCTCACCGGTTATTACTTTCAGCCGACGTCTACTAATCCTTACTTTCAATTAACACAAAGCGAAGACGACCTCGAGATGGAAGAAGTGTTAGTTTCCTATATTTTCATTCAATTCTCATAAGATTTATATTTAATTGATTTTTGATTTAAATATTTGCAGTCTTTTCGTTCAGCCGAACAGTTTTGGGGAAACAAAGAAACGGAACCGAGACGTCGAAGCAAATGCTGACACCGACAGACTCATCACCAAAAGGGAAAGCAGTCATGACTTCGATTAGTTAACAGTAGAATAGAATTAACTTATTTTCCATTAATTATAAATTAGAGAATTGAAAGCAAAGGGTTTGTTGTAAATTGATTTTTGTATTTCTCCTTATTTTATGTAAATTACATTAAATTCGATTGATATTCAAAAATCAACTCAAAATGTTTGCCGTATTTTCTAAACATCTCTCGAAAATGGGTTTGAATTCAAGACATTTCGAAATTAAATTATTTTTATTTACAAAGAATTTTTAATAAATAATTGATTCAATTAATGGAAGAACTATTGAAATAATATTTAGTTTAAGTATAAGTAAAATATATCTTAAAAATTGTAATTTTGTTGTGAATAAGTTATTTCACTCATTGGTATCATTTGTGGACTCTCTGGTGTCTATACTCTCGATATCACTCGAATTGCCAATAGTTTCCTTATCTTCGTTATTGTCAACCCTTTCAATGTCTTCACTGATATCATCTTCTTTTTCTTTGGTATCCGATTTCATATCATTTTTCTCCTGATCTTCATTTGAATGAATGTTATAGAGTGAGAGGGCGGCCACAATTTGTGGGTCCTGAGAGGAGCCCTCCATAAACTCTTCTATTGAAAGCCTGTCGTCTTTGTTCTAAAATTAAAACCTATAGTTAGTATTGGAAGTGATGTCAACCTAACCCTACAATGTCTAAGTGACTGAATATCATTTCCACTCTTTTTTCTGGGTTTTCCTCTTCGCTGTCGATAATCGGTCCCAACATTTGATAAATTGATTCAACGATTCGACTCATTTCTTCTCTTGTAATATATCTTTGATGTTAAATATAATGATATTTAGATACAAATGGATGTAAGAGTTATTCTTACCCATCATTATCCAAATCATATAATTTGAATGTCCCTATCAATAGTAAAAACAAGACTATCAGGGCAATTTTATAACAAGATAGCGGACTGACATAATAGCTTTTCCTCTAATGTTCCTCTGGAGGTCGTGGATAGGGCTCTAATAAATTCCTCGAATGTAATCATTCCGTCCTATAAATAGAATTCATTGAATAAGAAATTGATTGGAAGTGAATGGAAATGAGTCCCACTTTGTCCTCATCGAAGACACGGAATACAAATGAGGCGAACTTTTTTGGATCTCCTTTTGGGAAAAACTGCTGGTATATTTTGAGAAATGCCTTCAACAAATTCAAAGAAGAGATAGAGTTCTTAGAATTCATATGAGTTATCATTAGCTCGACATTAGATCAGAGATTAGTAATTAAAATCCGGTTTAATTGGAAATAAAGAGTCGATGACTTACTTGTTCTGTGAGCCGACCGTTCGGACAGTCCTTTGCATCAAAAATGATAAAAACCAATTTGTTATCTCTTGAGTTGACACAAGTTATACCTTAAAGTTTTGGCACACCTTTGAAAATCCGGAATACCTATAGTTTACAAATATTTCACAATTAAATAATCATTTCTCCGAATCTGAACTGTAGGACAGGTAGTTGTAGAGATTCTTACCATTGTTTGACTTCATCTTCGCTGACTATACAAAAATTAAAGCAATTAATCAAAATATTATTTGACAAAAATTTCAAAATTAGTCTAAAAGTGATTTATTAATAATAGCTCTATATTATTATTATAATTATTATTATTATGTAAATTAATACATTAGTAGATATATTATCACGAAATACAAGTTTATGTAGGTTAAATGTCCGTATGGATTGATATGATATTGGAAAATCATTCATTAAAGATAACAA
>JAQIWF010001910.1:0-10423 GCA_034694965.1 Ceratozetes gracilis
TGTGTTGACTCTTGCGTCAGCTCTCTATTCTCGCTCAATGCTGTGCATAAACTCGTTTTGGGCTCTATCGCGAAATTTTAGTGCGAAAACAGAAGAGTCTAGCTATTATTGAAAGTAATTTTGTCGCAAACCATACGACAGATGGAAAATGTGAAGATTGAAGCGTTACTTACGATATGAGTGAATGCAAACTCTTATGTCACTTGACTTCAGTCACCCATTTGGGGCTTAATTCTTGACAGGACTCAGGTTTGCAGTCAATTATCTATAAATTATACCAATTCTCTAGAATTTTAGTTTAATAGTTCTTAGAAAATAAGTGCATTATATTTCAAAACCAGTACATCCATCCATTTGTGCATGATCATTATTTTATGATAAGCTTTCTTTAAACTTATTTATGGCTGACATACAAAAGGACAGCGACACTAATGGGTGGGTTTTGCTAAAAATGTCTAAAATCTGTTTATATGACTTACAGAGGTCTTTATAAGAGAAGGGGGCTTGGGGATTCCCATGAGTTCCTAGATTTTGTCAAATTTCAGATTATCCTATCTGAAAAAATCACATAACCCCTGATTTGGTGGTCGACACAATTTTCCTATAATCCACTAAATTTGCTAATTTTGTTAATTGAACTGAATTTATACAATCAAACCTTATTTTAAAAATGCGTTATTTTACCCTGAATTAGAGGGGTCTTTTTGGCCATTCTAAAGACTGCCAACCATTTTGCTCTCCTCTTACTTCTCCTGAGATTTGAGTTAGATGACACCTGAATTTATATTTCTCAATTTTCAACCCCCCCCCCCCCCTCTGAACAAATTTTTACTGTTCTGGAAACTTCATCTCAATATAATTGGGCTCTAAGATGGGTAAATGACCAATTCTCGATCCTAGGGGAGGGGAGGTTATTCCCTTTGGCATTCTTGTCAAATAGTTATATGTGTGATCATATGAACTGCATTTTGCATAAGAATGTGTTCTCTCGCAGTAATAAACTAAAATAGAATCGAATAAAACTAATGGAAAAGCCTTTCCTAAAAAAACTATATTTGCAAGAATGGAATTATATAATCTGATTGACCACCTCTTCATAAATTACCCTCTTTACATTGTCTGTTTCGTATCAATGTTAAAATTATGGTCTCGACGGGAAAGGTTCCAAATTTTTCCAAACCACAAAAAGTTTTGACTCAAGGCTTGTAAGTGAGAACTTTAGGTAACTTTTTTTTATCCCTGTTTGATGTCTGTCTTATAGACTATTAGTAATAGACTATTACTAATAGTCTATTACTAATAATACATTGATTGTCCAGAACAGAAAATAAAGCAATTTTGTTATCAATAATATTTTTCCATTAAATGTCTATCATTTTATTAATTCATATTTATTCTAATCAGCAAAACATGTAGTCTCTGATAAAGAAGTATTTGGTGGCCAAGTATTGTGGTATAAACACATTGAACACTTTGAACAGGTCCATTTAAACTCATGAAATGTTCTCTAAAATGTCATTAACTCTACTAACGAAGTGTAAAAAGATGTTAAAAATAGTGAATTCATTTCACTTTTTATTCTTGTAAAGAGTGATGAATACTATTATCGAGTTAATAGTTTTACTCTTTTTTTTATAGAAATGAGAAAAAGTTGTAATCATTTGATTTTATTAATGAAAACTTATTGCGTAAATGATATGCAGAGACCAAAAGTGATTCACTGTTTGTTTAGTCAATAATTGATAAGAAGGAGTGAATTGAGTGCCAAATGAGTGCCAACTCTGAAAGTAATCGAAAGCAGACTTCGATAGTCAGTAATTGAGAGCAGTTTTATCAGACAATGACTGAGTCTATTAGACTTTAGTATTGTTTTGCTTGACTTTACGCTATACTACATAAACATTACTATTACTATGGGTTTAGTCGTGATTCTAGTCTAAGGATTCATTGGAAAAACGCAGTGAACGGAGGGCTCAGATATTTGAGTTTTGATAAATAACTTTAGACATACACAGAGTTTATGCAAAGGCAGGAAATATTAGATGAAATACAGGCTTTGCAGCGATTGCAGAGTCAGAGCACAACCACTGCTTCTCTCATCAATGTTTGATTAAATAAATACCAAATCAATAGATTTGCCAAAACTTTGAATGATTTATGAAAAGAGTAAAAGTATTTAAAGTATTTGCAATGGTTTTGAGGAATGTATTGTTTGTAAGCTTTTAGTGCAATATGTGTGGAGAGGGAGAGAGTCCGCCACTGTGTTGAATGTCCCGGCGGTCAAAAGTCCCTTCAAGGCCAGGGCTCAAGTTATTTGACTGCCTGACAGAAGTGCCTGTGCTGTGCAGCTCTAATGCCTTACACATACTGTGTTGTAGTGGTGGTGCATAACTGGTAGACTGGAGGCACTACAGGCGTTCATCACTACCTGCCTATCAATGGGCACACATAACATGACTTGACTGACGACTGCCTTCACTTTCAAATAGTCTTTTAGTCTTCTGTAACAGAAATTGTGGAAAAAGTTGTGCACAAAATGATTGCAAACAAGTTATACATTGCGAGAGAAAGTGAACTAAAGCTAACTTAAGTCAAACCTTAACTGCAACTGAGCTCAGCCTCAGAGTGAGTGCTGTGAAGCTCTAACGACAACGACTGCCATCGCTATCATACGTGAAGTGTCTCACAAAGAGCTCTTTAAATGGCATAAAACGGCATAAATGGCATCAATTCAAACAAGCAGTCAATTCATCCAAAAAGACATCTCTATATCTAATCTCTTAATACAAAGTGCACTCAATTGAGACCATAATTAGACTCTCTTTGTCCAAACATTACTTGTGCTCAGCTCTGGTCAACACCATAAGACCCATCACAACATTGGATCCACTCATCACTTAATGATATTATGTCTAATAATATGTGTTCCCTCGAAAATGGTATGAATTGTCTTCAATTGTCTTCAATTGCATTCAAATCAATCAATTGATTCAATTAGTGATTGTCTGCAAAGCATTTGATAATTAGTGTAATAATAGTATTGGTTTTGAATTAATTGATTGCTTATAGGAAACAGATTTCTATGCAATGAGTCATTGCTTTGACAGCAAATCAATTGATATTAATATCCATTGAATGCCATTAATGTCTGTCTTATAGGTTCGACAAAACACTCGATGTCAGCGATAGTCAGTTCTTGCAGTCCTTCCTTCACATGTTCTCCTCTGACGTCCAAACCATTTGGATCTCATATATTCAGTTCGATGGCATCCCCTCTACCACTACCACATCCTTCATCGCACACAGCATTTCCATTCCCTCCAAACCCCTTATTCTTGTCGTCACTAAACCTCTTCAATCCTCAAACATCGATGTCTTGGTTTTCAGCTCATAATTCACTGAATACTCCCTTAAGTCTGACCACTAATGACGCAAAAGAGATGGCAAACAATTTCAACGATAATAACAATAATATCAGTAAAATAGAGAACAAATTCAAAGACTCGACTCAAGCGATGATAACTCAGAATAAAAGCAATTTGTCGGACAAAAGTAATGACTCTTCGCTTACAACCGGTGCCGCCGATAACACAGTCCAACAAAACAATATAGAATCCGATCGGAACACCACTCGAAGCCATTCAGGTATTGTTCCACTCATGCCGTCAGTGTCTTACCATTATTTGTGTGCAGATAACCTAAACTGGTTGGCAGAGGTCGCCATTTCATCAAAAGGTGTGCCACCCGTGCCGTCGTCCCCATTAAACAATCAGTCGACACATCCTTCACAACGAGGTTTATATCACCCGAGTCTGGCCAATGATATGACGGGTCAGCGGATGTATTCGCCTCGATTTGGGAACGCGAGTTCCCCCACATACTTCTCATACCCGCCTCCCAACAGTCCAATGGGATCATTAAATTCATTGAATGGGGTTCGAGGACCCCCTCCATCCAGTGCTCATTTTGGCGGTTCATTTGTGTCAAACTTCAACGCTTACCAACAATTTAGTCCAACCACTGCTCAGAATGCGATCTCATCACCATTTTTAGTGCCAAACCAGTTGAGTGTAGCCAACACTCGGCCCCAAACCTATTCGACGGGTACTCTCGAATCGTATCATCAGAACTCACACAACGCCATACTGTCGGCCAACTCGAGCTCAATCACATCTCAATCCGGTCTCAGCACTAGTTCTCGATCGCCATCATTGCACTCATCCGACTCCTCATCACTGCTAAGCTCTGGTCCGTTTTCTAGCCCTCCCATCAGTTCAGAACCCACTGAACCTCAGACTAAGTCAATGATGCGTTCGATGAAAGATTCAATCGATTGTCACAATGATATCAGTGCCAGAAGTGGTCCGCACGAGTCGACTGGCATTAAACGCAAATCTCCGTCGAGTCCTGAGCTGAACAACAGTGAGAAAAATCTCTATAAACTGCCGTTCGGTAAAGAAGGCAGTCGTAAGCATCGGATCCTTAAACCTCCAAATATCAGTCTTTCAGAGACTAACAAATTAGATCCAATGGCCGTCCAGTCGGCCCCACTCTCTGCGCCGCCCATTCCTGTTGTTCGTCGACAGGATTTTCTAAAAAGAATCAGTGATTCCGACATAAATCGCTTTTCGAAAGAATCGATTGTCGAACCGAATAACTGCCACAATATTACGCCATTCGCTCACAGAAGGAAATCAGTGCCACAGACGTCATCACACAAATCACTTCCCAGTCTCACCCCTGGAGACACTCCGACAGAAGACTCCCATTTCTTGATTCCTAATGAGAACTGTTTACCACTCGAAGGCCACAATCGCTTACAATATCCGGTTTACTTCCAAAAGGGATCAATCATTCAGTTGGGGAACGGAAACGTCAAACGAGTGGAGGAGATGTCGACTCAAGATTTTATTGAAAGCGCAACCGACAGTCCGGACCTCTGCGCCGATTGCAGTGAAGTCATCAAAATAGAGGAAAAGATCAAAAGCTGTTCCGTTTTGCTCAGTTTCAGTGTGGGTCGGGGCAAAGTGCCCGTCTCTGTTGAAGCACCCGTTGAACACCCATTCTTCGTCTTTCATAAGGGCTGGTCTTCCTTTGCACCCGAAAGGTCACAATTACGGTATGGTCTCAAATGTCGAAAACTGCGAATCGGAGACAATTGTGTTTCGTTGACTCCGAGGACGAGTTCGGCACCAAATTTGACTCAAAGCACACAAAAGACTCACAAAATGACGAACAAAATATCGATAACCGGAGCAACGAATCGAAGCATTTCTCGACCCAAACAACTGATGTTCACAAATGCGAAGACCAGTAATCAGTCGGAGTCTCCGCTGTCTTTAGTGAAGTGCATCCCAACCACATCTCACCGGACAACTGATGCGATGCCTGACAGCAAACCACTGAAACCAAACGAGCTTTTAGTGACTAAAACGGAGAGCATTGCGTCCAAAAAGGCCGAAGTGTCGGATGTGTCGACCCCTACAGACAATGTGCCAATGAGTTCATCGGATTCGGAACCTCCAGACGCTGTCAAAACAGTGAACCGAAACAGACGACACTCAGCTCCTGATGCCATCGAATCAGATCCATCAGAGCCTTCAAACGCCTCATAAAATGAGATTCGTTTTGATCTCATTTATTATTTTTCGATTCAATCCTTCGTTAGTATTATTAGAGAAACTTTTAAATCATTTTAAATGGGATTTAAATGATTTGTGGAAATGTTGACTATTTTAGCGAAAATATATTTATTTATATCATATCCGATGAGTTAAACGTCTATTTTCTGGACTCTATGTTCGAGTTATAAGTTTTCGATTTATATAAATCTGTTGTCTCTTCTCTAAAATGAGTGTTGAGTTACTCCGCCTTCAAAGTAATCACAAATTTCTTGATATTATATTTTTAGAGCTCACTATTCATTCCAATATTCATGAATAATATCGGACTGTGTTCTAAATTGTGCTTAAATTTGATGATTAACTTAAAAATGACTTAACATTATCTCCCTTTCATTGATTGTTTCTCAAGAGTTGATTGTCTTTAAGCTGTGATATCTAAATATCAAACTTCAAACCAATATTCAGTCTTCTATTCTCTGTTATCCATTCATTTGTGCGACGTTTCGACGATTTTGTTGTCAAATCAGTTATAAATCGATTATATATTTATATATAAATATATGTAACCATTGGTCAGTCTAACAGTGGAGTGCCTCAACTCATGCCTACCATTGCTTTCCTTAAAATTGTTTTAATCATTTTTACTCAAAATTGACTTAAATTTGAAACAAACCCATCATTTACGACAAAAATCATACTTTTAAGCCATAAATCAATTTCAGACCAATTGTTGAGCTTTTTTTGCATATTATATGAGCTTTCATTACATTCGTGTTAATTATGTTTATTATTATTCATTGTTTTCTATTTAATAAGAAATTAAATAGTCGTTAAGAAGAATCTTGTATAAATTAATGGCTTTTGTATAGACGAGTGATGATTGACACTGAATTGAGGCTGAGTTGAGTGCAACCTCTGTTGGATCTCATTATCTATTTTTGTATATCATTTAAAATCCTATTTTATTAATGTTTATATTATTTTTGCGCTCAAATATGTTATAAATTATTTTGAAAATTGATATCTCATAAGATTTACTATATTTGGGAATACAGTTAACATTCATCTGCTTTACTGACCATTTCTGAGTCCAAACCCTCTAATAATTGATTAGTGATTATAAATAATTGTCAGTTGAGATCGATTTTTGGCCATTGAGTGGTCAGTAATGCCGTGAAATGTACACAATTGAGGCCTAAATAATGTTTGAGTACATAATTGCCTTAAAGTAAAAGAAAATTAAAATTTAGGGAACGGTTTATCAATTAATGTAGTTTTGAATAAGAATTTATAATTAATTAATTGACGGCATAATTATTATTACGGCTTATGTTTAATGAATTTAAAACTTTTGTAGTTATGTTATAAATGTTATGAATAAAAGTTTCCGACCTCTCTATCAGCCTCTCTATTCATCTTTCATTTATTTATTCTCATCTCAAGCGAAGAACATCTTAGTTCAAATGGCCCAATGAGCAAGGTGATTCGCAAATTTATTTGTCTGAAAATCACTGAAGGATTTTATGAATCTAAGAAAATAAGTGTTTAATTCAAAAATAGGGAGCAGTGAGTACTCCTTACGCCCAGGTATATGTTTGAGAGCTAAACACTCCGTTCCCTCTAAAAATTGTTTGTTTACGTGACTCCAGTAAACACTTTATGATTGGCTTTCTATTAAACAAAGAGCAGTTCCACTGCAGTCAGTTAAGACCAGTTGACTGCCGGCGGTTAACCCAAACAACTAGACTGATATAGGGGTCAATTTGGCCTCAAACAATCAATTATCGGTCTGCCATCCAAACCCAGTTTGCATCTCACCGTCCCTTCACTGTATAACACTGTATAACAAACTGTGAGCTAACTCTCTGTAAATGCATTCGAAGAGAATTCAGGCTTTTTGTGAATAACTTCTCAATAATTAGTTTCGGAATAAATTATTTATTATCTCAGATCTGAGCGTCAGATCAAAAGTTTTGCTCCTATTATGAAATGGAGTTAAGAAATATTCTCAGAGACTGAAAGGCATCCAATTATTTGTTTTATGCATTTAATTATGAATTTGTTTAAATTCCAAACAATTCTGTCGTTTCTATGGATATCTAAATATAAAAAACAAACAGAAATTCAGTTTTTGTCATTAATTTTCATTAAATATTAGATATATACTTCTAATTCAAGAGAAATGAATTTTTACACCAACCCTAAAAGGTATCTAATTTATTAATCACCTTTTTATTCAATTATGACCATGCATGTTTGTGCAAGTTTATGCGACATTCTGAATTAGTAGCATTTATTGCTTCGTATCCCAGGGTAGGCAGTATATATAAATTACCAGGGCATGTGATTTTGGATGAGTAAATTGTTTGCACTCTTCAACAAATCTAAATCATATTTTCTAATTCATTAAAATATATTTAGTAGTGAAGAGCAAACTCGTCATCTCATGTCTCGAATCGACGATTTGGAGAAAAGTTTACTCGAAATTCACGCCTCAATTGCTTCGTATGTCATCAGAATTGCCAAAACCAGAGATATGGCCGATATTTTGTCCACAAATATTCTCAAATACACTGAAATTGAAACCACGGATACCAGGTTTTAAACAATTTCCCACAAATATACCACTTCATAGAGGGATGAGCTTAAAGCCGATGGGAGGGGTTCTAAAATTTTCGGTGACAAAGTGTTTAGACTTATACGGTATAATTATACCACTCATTTGACCGCTTTTTGGTAGAACCTAGGTTAACTTTGAAAACATCACATTATAGCTTATCGAGAATGGAATTTCATTGATAGGGCTTGTTTACAAAGTACGTACGCAACTGAGGAGGGGGGAGGGGGTAAGCCAAAAGCGTATGAAAAAGTATGACTTCAGGGGAGGGGTTAGCCATGTATGTACGTACTGCAGAGAAGGGGGTAAATTTTAAAGAAATCATAGGATAAGAATTTAGATAAACTATAGATAACAACATTAAAATAGCGTTAATCCTTTAGACATTTCAAAAGGTAAACACCACAAGAAATTTCACTGTAATCCCACAGGTGCTGACCACACAACCACTAACTCACCTGAAGATATTTTTCTTAATCCCAACCCGACTATCACCGATTTAATATCATCAAACCTAACCTCCACTAATTTAATTTCTGAGAAAATTTATATTAATAATTTACAAGATTGGTTAAATTAATTAATTAAAATGATTGTGATTCTACGGAGGGGGTTATGCCATTGTGTATGTACTTTACCACAAGAAATAGTTTTGCGTACGATATTGTATTATAGGGGGGAGGGGCCTAAAATTTGGTCTAAAACTGCGTACGTACTTTGTAAACAAGCCCTAATTCAATAATAAACCCAATTTTAAATCCTTTAAAACTCATACCGATATTATTGAGCTGTCATTCTGTTCACACAAATGGCATAAAAAGTGAGATCTTAATAATTGCTATTATTTTCTCAATAAAAACATAAATGTTATTCAATGAGAATCGAGCAAAACATTGAATAATAATCATTTAACTCATTACAAGGACAGAATAAGCCAACACATGCATACATACAACTTACTAGTTAGTCAATTGAATAACATTCAGCAGATTTTTATATAACTATTCGATTAGTAATTCAAGTCTTGATTATATTTGAGCCCTTTTGAAGGACAGGAAGCATTGAGTCTCTGAACGGTTGAACTTGAAATCCGAGTAAAATAATTCAATGCTTTCAATAATCGATATTCTGGGCATCTAACAATCAACCTACTCCGGACTAAAATACAAAACTACCCTAGTTCGAAAGCAACCATGGAACTATTAATGTTAAAATTGATAACATTCGAATTGGCTTGCTAACGGTGATTTTATTAAAGATTCTTCATATCGATATTAACATGTTCAATGTAATGTAGAAGAGACGCATTAACAAGCAGCTAGACTGCAAGCCAAGTGCTCTCCCTTTTGAGCCACTATACTTATACGTACTTTAGCTGCTTGTCAATGCATCGCTTATTATACTACATTGAACATGTTAATATCGATATGAAGAATCTTTAATAAAATCACCGTTAGCAAGCCAATTCGAATTTTATCAATTTTAACATTAATAGTTTCATGGTTGCTTTCGAACTAGGGTAGTTTTGTATTTTAGTCCGGAGTAGGTTGATTGTAAGTATAGCAAACATATTAATACTTACATGGTGATTATGAATTCAGAGAATCTATGTTTATCTAGTTTTCTCTGAGTAAACATTTGATATGAGCTCTTCATACAAATGGATTTATCATTAATTAGATTAAGTTTGTTCTCAATAATAAAATTTCATTTTAGTTATGAAATATCCCATATTTTTGTCACATTTATTGTCATTTTGGAAATTACGGCAAAAGAGTTGTCATTTCAATTAATTATTAAAATGTTCATATATTCCCAGATTATATAAATCTATTGAGAATAACATTTAAATTAAGGGAATAATTCAATAAACTTGGAGTTCGTTGTGGAGACAAATAGAGAGAAAACTGTGACATCAAAGGGAAACAAAATAAATATTGAATCTCTTGAAACGGATCCACAGACAGACCCTTCACTTATTACACTCTCTGACGAAAATATTGACTTAGAATGAGCAAAGCAATATTGAAATGTCTCTTAAAATGACAAAGTTGTTTCTAACAAGTCATACAAGGTTCTCTGCTTTTATGTAAGGTAATATCTACATCAGACGTTTTCAAAAGTACACAGATAAGTACAAAAGCAAAACATTTATCATGCACAATGATGTACTACTCGTGCA
>JAQIWF010001911.1:0-10422 GCA_034694965.1 Ceratozetes gracilis
GAGAGAGAGAGAGAGAGAGAGAGAGAGAGAGAGAGCGAGAGAGAGAGAGAGAGGAAGAGTTAAAATAATTTCTTTGGGGATTATTTTCACTACATTTTATTGGATTTTGTCTAATAAGTTATGCAAATTTCAAAGACAAACGTTTTGGCAAACATTAGTTATGGCTTTCGATTTGCAGGAGTAAAAAAAAGTTAAGCACTGGGTTTGAAATTCAAATATTTGCAAAAACATTAGTCTTTAACTCATTCTGAGCTATTCTGTTCACTCAGCCATTATTTGTCTTAAAATATTCTTTTAATAAATAATGGCATCGAAATGAAAGGTAAAGAAATTGCGAATAAGTAATGAGATTAATGTTGAAAATAGAGCCGAGAATTAAACATTTGATGCTTTCATTTATTTTTAGGCACTGAGTCTGAAGTGTTGTTCGCACACAAGAACTTAATTAACTAAAACCTTACGCCTAAGTGAAAGAATGTACTATTTTTTATGTCCCTGAGCATAGAGCAAGCACACTTTTACTCATTCATTCCCTCAAATCAATTTCAATTAAATCGATCGCATATATTATGCCCGGAATTTAATGCATTAAATCAAATGCTAAATAAACTTTGCTTTTAAATTAAAGTATCAACCTAGATTATCATTAATTCAAACTGATATATTTAATTATTGCCATCTTAAAATTTGTCCATTTGGGAAATTCGACTTCTATTCAATGCTTTTTGCTTTTGATTATGATCAGGGAAGTAACTCAACTCCATTACCAAATTGAGTTTTTACTTTTTAGTAATAAAAATGTACATGACAAAACTTGCAATTTGTCTGACCAGGCTATTTATTTCATTAGATTATCATTAGATTTGATTGGTTGCGCAGGATCAAATTTAGTAACTGATGAGAATTAAGCTGTCATTTGCGAAAATGTGAACTAAACTAAGAAATGATGTCTCGTTTGATTGGCTCGCATTGGATTCTTGGTGTTTATATTGATGTTGGAATAATGCAATTTTGTAATTATAGTCAGTCAGTCACTTGCCTTAACACAACCATAAATGGAGAATAAAAGCTCATATACTATACATAAGCCCCACATATAATATGTTGGCAACAATTAAGTAGAATAGAGAGAAACAGTCTGTTCTGATGTGTGTCTGTGGTATCGATCAGACACATGCAAACCCATCGGTCGCTCTTTTTATACAACACATAGATTAGGGCTCTACCAGAGCACAGACAACGTTTACTTTCTGGTTGTCGGGTATTGCCGTATGTGGTGTTTGCCATACATTACAACTCATCGCAAATGTTGTAAATATACACTTAAAATAAAAACAAAGAGAACTCCGGTATTGCTCTAAAGCCTACCTATTTGTGTAGATCCGTAACTATCTTCACTCAGACCTCTTGAGCACAAAGTTAAGAATTGAGGGAAAGGGAGGCGAAACGTATTCTTTTCAGAGTTGATAATAAAGATTATCAGAGACTTAACAAAGTTTTTGGTAACTCAGCCCTAATTCCGAGTTTTCTCTTCATTTTTGAGGCTTATTCTCAAAATAAGTACCGAAGAAAAGGATAGAAAAAGAGTGAAGGGAAGGGAAGGGAAGGGAAGGTTGGCTTCTATTAGCAAACATCGAAAGTCTTAAATTCCGATTCATTGCGATTCTTAATCAACGTTTGGTTTACGGAAAACAAAAACACATTTATTTTCCGAATGAATAACAGAATCTTCGGTCTCACAAATAATTCATTTATTTCTCTGTCTCTGACGTTACGATTGCATTGAATTGTATTTTGAATTAACTCTACTTTGAATACAATGAACACTGTCTGGCATTTTCACCAACATTTTCAACTCGATGAGCAGCTTGATAAATGCGAAATTGCGCAATTTATCAATCACATTTTTAATTTAATTTCTAATGTTTGTCAATGAAATTAAATTGATTATAATTTTAATTGCATTTACATCTTATTAACAATTTATTAAATTTAATGTTTTAAACATCTCTCTCTCTCTCTTTCTCTCTCTCTCTCTCTCTCTCCTCTTTCTCTCTCCAGCATTGGATGCATTCTCTCTCATTAGTCACGAAATTTCACTTTTCATAGCAATTAAATTGAAAACAAAAGAATTTTTCATCAAAATTCCTGAATTTAATTTCTTATACATATGTATGGCTAACATGAGAACCACTCATAAAATATGCAAATATTCATCCTTTGAGCGAACGGTCCTCTTCTCGCTATAATTATCGGTTCAAATATAAAATTCTTTCATAAGTTTTGAAATATTTATTTTGAAATTTTTGATGACAAGAGTAAAAAAACCTGAAGTCATATAATATTTTGCGTCAAAATCTTTTATGTCGTGTTGTGTTCACATAACGTAGAAATACTTTTAGAGCTTTTGTCAAAAGCAATATTTGAGAAATTGTCCATTTTTTCCTGAAATCGCTTATAAATATTGCTTGTCCTCCGATTCAATATTTTATAGCCCACGGCTCACATCAGTAGCTCCTGCTTTCCGACTATCAAAGAGTCGAATGAAAGCATTTCTCAATTTTCTTCGACTTTTATTTCTGGCGAAGACTTATCACATCTCAAGTTATTTATTTAAGTATAAAAGAAATTCAATAAAAAACTTTTATTTATTATTAATTTTTAAATTTTGCTTTTCAGAGGAAATTCAAATAAATTCCCGAATTTAACAGTAATTGGCTTTTCGTTTAAAATCTAATAACTTCCGGGGACTTAAATGAAAGAGAAATGAGCTTGCTTTAGTCTTCAAGGCGAATGTCATCTTTCTAGAATAAAATCGCATTATTTTTTTTGTTGATGCACTGAATAAACAATGGAAAATAACCATGCTTCTATTATTCAATCTCCAAACATTCAATATTTACTGAATATTTTGATCAGAATTTATATTCAAAAATATTTCAAACATAATATGAACTATACTTCGATGACATTGATTTTGAATCCCAAACCAGCGGTGAATAACCGATGAAAGTATTGACTGAATTTCATTGATCTGGTATTGCGTTAAACAAATACTACTCGAAGCCAAAGAACACATTCATTACTTTCAGTGTTTTTAAGGCAATTAACTGTTTTTGTAGACAAAAATGACTTTATGCCTATCGTATGAGTGATCGATCATTTTTAGCCCAAACTTGGGATTAAAACATTTTATATATATCACACCCAATAGTAAACGCCCTGTTCTGCAATCAATGCCCCACAAGTCATGCTAAGGCACAGAACAATTCAAAATTTTGCTGAATTTCACCATAAATTAGTGATTTGACAAAACATGCGAACACTCATAAAAGAGATTACTTTTAATTATTTTAGAATTTCAAAAGAATTTATCGCAAAAAATGTCTTATATTTGAATTCATTTTTTTGTTCACAAAAAAAGGTATAAAATATTTGTTTTGAGAAATACGTGAATTACTGCTCTGTTACTATTTTTAGCCCACAAGACTGGAAAAGAATTGTGAAAAGTCCCTCTCCCCATCACTCCCTCTCTCCATCTATCTATCTATCTCTCTACCCTCTCTCTCTCTCTCTCTCTCTCTTTCTCTCTTTCTCTCATCAATCGATAAAAACTATTTCATTACTTTTCATCAGAAATATTTTGATGAAATGAGAATACATTTAAGAGTTTTGGCGTTTTTAGAGAAATTGTTCTCTTCTTCTCTTCACTTAATGCCCACAAATGGTATATAAAAACAGTCTTTTCAGTCGAAGATTGAGTACTAAAAGCCTTTTACATAAACTGATTGAGAATCTAATCGACTAAAATCCTAATTTTTTCTTCCCTTCCCTTCTGTCTCTGTTTACATAACTGATCATCAAATGGTTGTCTACTAAATCGCTTAAACTTTTTTTTACTGTTGAGTCAAAATAAGCCTTTAAAATTAAACATGTTAAACTCAATATTAATGATAACAAAATAGAATTTTAACCAAATTTAATCTTACTCGAGGCAAGTCAAGGAGAAAGCCCACTTTGGATCAAGATCTTGCAATACTCTTTGGAATACACACGTAGATTATGAATTAGCAATGGAGGGAAAGGTCAGGCAAAAACCCACTGTAGAAAATTTATCCAGGAATTTGAGGGATTAACCAAAAAACCCCTGTCATTGAAAAAAAAATTCCCCTTTGCAAAACTATGATGTAATTTTACGTCTATTGACAAGATCTGTGGACAAACTTTGGTATCAGGGTGAAAACTAACATTTTTGACAAAATCCCTCATAGAATCGGATAAGCTTGGTCATCATTAAATTGATATTGTTTAAATTATAAACATGCCCAAAAAATATGCAAATCAGTTTTCAAAAAGTTATCAATGAAGTTTTGATTAAATTTTTGGAATTATTAAATAAAATTTTAATATTTTGAACTAATTTACGAGAATGTAATGAAGTGCTCATAACATGATATAAACATCAGAATTGTCTGAATTCATGGAAGTGATGGATATTGTAACACCTCTTAGGCTGATTTCAAATAATCTACTCACAAGTCATTGAAAATAGATTTTATTGGTAAAAAGTAAGTATAAAAATAATATAAAACAGTTTCACAATCAGAAAAAGACAACATTTCTAAGCAAAACAGAGGTTTTTATATTTAGGTGTTGAGGCAGAGCCTGAAGATAGCTTCTGCGCCTTAGGGCGCAGGTTATACCACTTGCGCTAGCCTTAGATTGGCTGGCGTATAGTAAGTCAGAGGTGTAATTTTTTTTTGGTCTATTACATCACCCCCTTCTTGGGGTTTTAAGCCTCTTTAAAACAATTAATTTCTGATAAATAGGTTCAAGTGTCGGAGTATTCTGTAGCGTAATTTAAAATATATTATATGAAATAGTGAAGCACGTGTTGCTAGGGTTTCAGATGTGGTCATTGGTAACCCTTTTCGTAACACAAGGGCCAAATAAGTCAGGATGTATGTTTTTGGAATTATTTGTTGACCAATGCAAAGGTAATCGTTGATGTGTGGATGAAACATCAAACCCTCAGTCTTGGGATCGAAGGGTGATTTTGTTCCGGTTGTATACTGCCCCGATCTCTCCAATTTTAATAATATTAGTGGTTTGCATGTGCTCTGCTTCGTTATGCTTAAATCCAATGAAGCTTCAGAAATGAATTAGTAATGAGATTGAATTTTATTTACTTCTGTGTTCCTCTAAATTAACCAAAAGCAAACACGTCTCAGAAAGAGATTAAATCGATACCAAAAATTGTATATATTGTTGTGTTAAAAGGTTTATGGCCTAATTATGAAACAGGAATTTGACGAAAAGTCTGCCGTTATATTATCGGCGGTAAAAGTGTCATTAATATAAAGTTTGAATACAATGTATTTAATTAAATAAACAAATGGATATTTCCATTAATGTGTTAGATTTATGTTGGTGAATTTTAAATAAAAAAAATAACATTTGAAATTATTTTAATTATGTGTTTGTGGGCTTAGAATGGATCAAATATTGTGGCAAATTAGTTGTATTTAAGATGTAATTAATTAGTTTTAGTTTAGTTGACTGGAAATGTATACTAATATGTAATTAAAAATTAGACATGTTTTGTGTTGTAAAATACGAGGACATCCAGTGGTTAATCTGCTGTATTTCTAGTCAATTTAACTGAATTAATGCAATTTCCATAACACAAAACTCAAATAATTTTAAGCTGTTATATTTTATATTTTAAGCAAACTGTAATACAATAGTTAACATCAAAGGCTTCAACACTACTCATCAACCTCTGCTATGAGTGTCTGTGAGTTTTGTATATCGCTCTCTAACTTTAAACCAATCAGTGATTAAACCAATCACTGAAAAGATTGTTACTTTACGACAGTTTTTGCCCATATAATAAGATTTTATATCTTTATTCATATGTGATAATTACTATAGAAGGTTTAATGAAAGCCACCATTGATTTTCCAACCATTTATCATATAAATAACATAAGACCAAAATCCCCATCTGTTTGCAATAATTTTAAAAATCTCCCTGGCAAAAATTTAACATTAAAGTATTCCGCCCCCCGCCCTGCCGAGCAAAGCGAGGGGGCAAATTTTATGGGTTTTTGACAGAAAATCTTAAATTTCCCCCCTAAATTAGAGTTTTTGCCTCCAAAAATTAGCTTTTTCCTGAAAAATTAAGCTTTTTTGAAATTTTTAAATAGTTTTCAAGATCTGTGGTTTTTTGTTTTAAATTTTTCGAGATTTTAAGTTTTTGGTATCCCCTCCCCCCTGATTTACATTAATAATTATTAATTAAAAATTGCTAGGTTACGTCACCTTATTGGAGAGTGAACAGTTGAAGTATTTTGAAGAAAATTATAAATCAAAATCTATGGATCCATTAAAACACATTGCATTTGTATTATAATTTTCTAATATTTTATTGAACAAATCTGCCGCCGTGAGCAAGCTTATATCTCTATAATCCTAATTTATCAAATCGGCGATAGAGGGTTTCAAAATTTTTGCCCACAAGGCCACTTTGCACGAAGATATTTTATTTTCATGGTTAAAAAACTTGTTCAGTATTCTTGCTCCTCATATCTGAGAAGAGGTTTTCGCCACAAATCCTGTGACCCATTCCTCCTGTGACTACCTTGTTAGCCAAATTCTAGGTTTTAAAACTTACCTTCTAGAATTTTAAATCTTTAAGCAAGCTCTAAATCGGGAGAGAGTAAATTATAATTCAATATTTTTTCCATTCCTTGCCATTTTATACCCAAGTGACTAATTAGATTAAATATTTGCTCGGTCAATAAAAATTAAAATGGTCAATTAAAAACTGTCATTTAATATATATCGTGAAACCTAGCTTTACTTTAAAATAAAAATTATTAATTTTGGAGTTAATGGTCATCAAAAATTTTATCTCTTAATGTGACCCTGCACATTTAAAAAAAGAAATTTAAACTGTAATTTGTTAATTTTCATACATTCCTGGCTATTTAAAAACCATTAATTTAAATAACTATGGTTAAAACATGTATTAAAATTATAATTAACTATTTTCTAAGAATAATCATGCAAGAAACAATAATTTATAAATTAAAATTAAATTCTTTTACCCTAAAATTATTAAAATTAGTCAATAATTTTGAGTGGGTGTAAAATTTAAATTATCTATTCTTGTTCATTAATATGGTTCATTATATTCAAAAATTTCTAGTAAACATAAAAACCAATTTATTCACTTTATTTTTAATTAAATTTGTATTTATGCAAGATAGTTTTCCAAAATGTTAGCAATTTATTTCAATGGAAGTTATAATAAGAAATAAAATTTATATTTAGTGTTCATTTAGATCAGGGGTTAACACATAACTTGAAGTTAAGAGGGAGTTTACTCCCTGAGTCTTAAGAATCTCAAAAGAAATAGTACTTATCTATAGACGTATGTTAAGATTTTCAAAACCTCAGGGGGTATTTGGAAAAAATTTCAAAGTACAGCAAATCCGCGTTTACTCCCATGACGACCCCTTATTTAGTTAATCATAATAGAATTAATAAAAATGAATCTCGATTTGAATCATTAGATTGAATTTTGAATATTTGCCACTCAATTGAATTGAACATGTTAACATTTACAAATTAATCTATATTTGAATAAATTGTTTAAATCTTAAACATTTGACCCTTTATTTAAATGGACATTATTACAAACTGTCATTTCTTATTTTAAAGAATTACTATTTTTTATTTGTATGTGTAAATTTTTATAAATGGAAATAATTGAGACAGCTTATTTTTCCTGATTTATTATATGAATTTCATTGAATTCACAATTTATTAATTATGGTGTTTCTAAATGTTTTAAAATGAGCATTGCTAATTGTAACTGTTATTTATTATTTATCATGAATCCATTGGACTTCTCTGATTAAAATCACATACTTTTACAAATTGTAATTTAATATTTATAATAAAATCGTATCCTTATTAACATGTTAAATTTATTATATACTGACTGTTCTGTATTCACTCGAGTTTTTTACAAGTTCTTATCACCTCCAAGATGTTTCCAACATTTTAAAAGTTATAACAATAAACAAAATTTTTAAGTGGAGTCCATTTGAATAATGAGAATATTATAAATTAATCTGAAATTGAATAAGTAAAATTACGTATTTAAAATTAACCTTGTTAATTACAAACTGGCATTTTATATTTTTTATAAATTCACATCCAGTTATGAGCAAAAATATTTATAATAAAGTTTTTTACTTAGAACTCTATTTTCCAAATAATTAACAAAATAATTTAATTTTCAATAATATCGAATTGTGAGTTTGGATAAACATGCTCACAATTTTTTTATTAACACTTATCATGTTACTTTTATTGATAATTATGAGTTATGATGACAAATTTAAGAAACAGACTTGTATTTATTTTTACTTCCATATAAAGTTTTGAACATTGATTACCCTACACATTTTAAAAAGAAAATTCCAGGCTGTAATTTATTATTTACTAT
This sequence comes from Ceratozetes gracilis, assembly GCA_034694965.1. Lineage (NCBI taxonomy): Eukaryota > Metazoa > Arthropoda > Arachnida > Sarcoptiformes > Ceratozetidae > Ceratozetes > Ceratozetes gracilis. Next base: position 8,521 of record JAQIWF010001911.1, read on the forward strand.
TAATCCCTATCTTTATTTATAAATGAATAAAATAACTTTGGGGAAAATTTATAAACTTTTTACTTTTTTATTTACTTGCATTCATTTTTAATCGAGATTTGATTATCATGCTAATTTTACTAATAATTATCAATTATGGTAACCCTATACATATCACAATAAAATAAATTAAAGAGGGATCCTTGGTTTAGTGTTGTGGCTGGGCGAGCCGTTTTGAATAGCTTAATCGATAGCCCATACTGTCCCCCATCACTTGCTATAATGATTTGAAAATCGATGCGACAGATTTTTTTTAAAGTTAGAAAAACCGAAATTTTTTACCATTAGCTCTATGGAGAGGTTACTATTTTCAGAAATTTTTTTAGACCCCGCCCACCACTCCTAAAATTCTAAAAATCCTAGTGTATGAAGAGCTCAACTGAGGAAAGATTATAGAGAAGTAGGGCCAAGTTTCTCCCAGTGGTTAAGGAGATAGAGCTTATTGAAATGACATATCCAGGATTTTCAGCGAAAAACATAAAAAATTGTTGGGTAATTTTATCAAAATTTTTACCGACAGGGTGTTTTAGTCTGACCCCTACCTTCTCGGCGAACTCTGATTTAAAAAAAATAACTTGGTCTCCCTAGCCTTCAACAAATGGTTCAAGAACCCTTAGAGAAATATTAAAATCATCTAGTTGAAACTAATTGATAACAAAGGTATTCCATGAAAATATAAGTATTTAAAAATTGTTATTAATTTAGTCGAAGCTATTTCTAAAAAAAAATTATAGTATTTTTAGGGCAATATGTTCCCTGAAATAATTTTGTGTTCAAAGATCGCAAATAAAATTATAAAAATGATAACCATTTTTAGGACTACCGTATTATCTCCAAAGCAAACCGTTGTCTTTTGAAGAAATGAATGATTTAATATTCTAGATAAAATAACAAAACTTTATAAATGAGTTTATATTTGGTAGAATGTCTGCTTAAAATCTTAATTATTTATTTTAAAAAATCGAGGTAAAAGCGAAATAATTATAAGAACTCATAAAATCTAAGAATTAATTGAGATAAAATATATACTTAATTAAACATGACTTTGTAGATTAATCTTGGTTATACCAGCATGTTGGAAAATCGTATAATATTTGTAATATTTTCAAATTAAATTTACATCATACATGCTGCTCTTTTGCGATAATACGGTAGGAATAAAATAATTTCTTATTTTACAATCTTATTGGTAGTTAATGATTAACTACTTTTACTAACATCTGGTCACTACAATATTAGAAGTCATTTTTAACCAAAGTTTAGACAGAATTCATTATCACTTTTTCTTATGAAATCAAACATGAAAGGTATAATAATTTATCATGAAATTTATCTCAAAAAATTTTACTTGACTATCTATGATTTCTAGGTTATTTTCTATTGGTTCTACTAATTCTAGCCGTAAACTGGGAAGTACTGGTCAGCCGACCGAACGAAGGCGTTGATGCCCATAATAAAACAGGTATTCAAATTAATAATTGGGTACTAGTAACTGAATCACAAGTAGGTGAAGTCAGCCGACCAAACGAAGGAGCTGATGCCCATAATAAAACAGGTATTCACATTAATAATCAATTTATCAAGCATAATTTATTAATAAAATGAGACAATCAAGCTAATAATCTATATGAATGATATTCAGGTTTGTTATCGGAATCTTAGGAAGTTTATCAACATGAAAAACTTAAAATTAATTATGATGAGGTTTTCAAATAATTTTAAATTTTGTTAACCACCTTGTTCATTGCAATTCTTAAATATTGTGATTAATATACTAACAATCGAGGGTCCTTGGTGGGATTTTGAAAAATAGGATTTTTTGAAAGATATCATGGAACTATTCATGGCCATATATTTAAATTT
>JAQIWF010001912.1:0-10421 GCA_034694965.1 Ceratozetes gracilis
TTACTCACAATTAATACGACACTCAAAGTTTGAAAATAAAAAAAAAACAATAACAAACAAACACCAAGATCATTGAAGTGTTTCACATTATTTTCATAAAATAGTGTTGAAATTTACACATTTTATCTCTTTTGAAGTAATTTCCGAGAAATTAAGTTTTGATTGTCTTTTGGAAATATTATCATAAAAGGCATAAATAAGTTTCAATGACTTTTATCTAAACCTTTTGAGATGACTCAGAATAAAACCTAATATCTGTTACGACTCTTACAGTAAATTGAGTTTATTTTATGTGTATTTTTATTGAACTCAAAGATTAGAGAAAATTAGATAAAAAGGAAGAAAAGTTTTTTTTATAACAAAATTATGACCCAAAAACACAAAGAGTTTATAATTCATGTAATGTTAGAAATAGCGAATAAATCCATATTTATATGACTTTTCATAATAGATCTGATCATAAATATACGGATCTGTTGTATGTTTAAAACTCTTATGGGTTTCAAAAGTATATAAATGAATAAAAGACTATAATATACTTATGAAAAATAAAATTACATGTAAACACTTCGGGGTATTTATTGAATGTATCAGAAAAATGTAATAATTTGGCGCTTTATCTCTAGGAAGAAAAAATTCTCAAATTTTATTATTTAAGATTAGAAGTCATAAAACATTTTTTCATAAATAAAATCATTGATCGCTTGAAATGTTTTTCAGAATTCTTTGCTTCCAGTCTTTGAAATATTTATTTGGCGCCTGAAAACGGCTTTTACTGCAAAGGCTCTGTGTGTGTAGGTGTGCAGTGAAGCCGAACATTGATGCCAACATCAATTGCCTGTTTGCAAGAGACATATGAGAGCACTGGGAGTCGATATTTCCTTTTTTGAATACATATATCGATCATAAATATTTATTTTTGATATGTATATGAATGCGAACACAATTCATGATATCATAGTTTATGTCAGAGTTTTGCTGAAGAATATTACTGTTCTGCGCTTCAAATTGCAGATAAAGGAAAGGGATAGAGTAGACTAGGATGGAGTGCCAATCGATACTCAATATGTACAGGTTGTATACTAACATCAAGTTTTCAAATGATCTTGATTTAGATCAGTTCCAATTGAAAGTCAGTCTATTCTTGTGTTCAATGTTTTTCCTGATTTAACACTAAATTCTCTCGACTTTCAAAAATGTTGGCTTTTATTTGATCTGATATTCAAAATATTGATTTTTTGAAATAACCTTTTTATTTGAGATGAAGTGAAAGACAAGTCAAGACCTGAAGACTATATTCAGTTCAGGAAATATTTGAGCAAAAAATAGTGTCAATAAATACAAAGTCAAACTCAAGATTAAGAATTTTTTATATTTTATTGTCTTTTGAATACATTTTGAATACCATTTGATATTTGAAAATATGAAATCTCTGAGACAGTGGTGAGCAATAGGTTTTCAAATATATCTTGCATTTTATTGGGCAAAATTACCTAATCATTTTTAAGAAACTGGTTTGGTAAGTTTACAAGGTGATATCATTATGTGTTTCTTTATTTTAAGATTTTCTTATTTGATTGATGAGATAATAACCAGGTATTGAATGTGAGTGTTGTGCCCACCCTTTCGCAACTTGGTTTTGAGCCTATTTTAAAGGCCATTGAAGATGTCATTCATAATATTATATGAAAAGGAAAATAAACACAAAAATTATTAGATTTTGAATATATTGTATTTTTGGAGTGAAATATGAGATCACTTTCTAATACATTGTGCGAACAGTTGTTTGAAATTAAAAATTCAAAAACTCCCGGATTTCTGCATACAATTGATAAATGGGTCAAAAAGAGTGAAAGTCTTGCGAAACACTATTTTCTCTATTATTTGATATAATTTCTGAATTGAATTTAGAGAATAAATGAGACAAAAATATTTAATGGTTTCAGATATTATATTTTGATACCGAATGGGAAAAAGAGTGAAAACACATTTAAAATATTATTTATTTAGACTTCATGTGTATGTATTGATGAGAGGGCTTATAGCCTGTCCCTTATCTAAACTCCCTGTTCCCACTGTGGTTTGTTTGGCAAAGTTTTCATATTTACATAACTCATAATTCTTGTTAAATTCGTATTTTAACTGCTTTTATTGATTTATGTTTTCTGCCTCTTCCCAAATGACCAAGCTAATTATATAAATCACTCATTGTATTGATAATTTGATTAAAAGAATACAAATGCTCTTGCCAAATCTAATTTAATCAATGAAATTACGTACTTGGAAAGTGAATAAATATTTACATATAGGATTTGCAGCTTGATGACTACCTTGCTTATTCATTATGTTATCCCTACATTCATTCGACATTCAGTCTAAACGATTGATTGACAAATCGATATATAAATTCAAGGCTTGAGGTTCTGTTCCTCAAAGATATTTATAAAGAGATCAGTTGTTGACATATTTTTTTGTCTCTAATCCTAAATCTTATTACAGTTGTGTTGAGACGACTGCCCGCCACTGATATATCATAACGACTCAGTCCTTCTTTAATCCCTTTTGTGTTTTTGTTCACTCATTCAGACCTAAACTAAATATAAATTGAGTCGAAAAACTTAGCATTCATTTTGATTTTGATTTTCATCCAATACTTTATCCATCAGTTAATTCCTATTTTGGAGGAAATAATCCCAAAATAAGTCTGACTTTTATTTTCTGATAAGAATTAGTGTTTTATTGAACAGAATAAGTAGTTTTTGTTACTCTTATGTCATGTATTTTCATAACTTATATTTTGTTAACACATTTGGCATTGGATTAGTAGATAAGAAACTCATTCATAAATTAATGGATGATTTTTTTGTTTTGGTAATCAATTCCAGCAGAAGTTAATCGGAAATTCATTTCTTGTGGTAATCCTATCATTCATTTGATTGGAGAAAACTTTGAAGCATTTTGTGTGCAATAAATTTTAACGAAACAAAGAGTGCAAAAAGTTATGAAATAATTTTTCACTCATTCAATAATAGATAAATGATCTGTCAAAGAATGAAATGAACCAGTAAAAACCTCAAAACAAAAAAACATAAATAAAGTTAAAACTATGGGAAAGAATGGAAACTAAGACATCAAATATAAAAATAATAGCAAAAAATGATGAAAAACTTAGAGACTGTTTTTTATGGCTTTGAGTGCATTCATGAGAATACAAGAAACAAATAAATCTTTTAATTCAATATAAAAAATATTTTGTAAGAAATAAGTCTTAAGTAAAAATAAATCTATTATATTTTCCTACAATTGCTTTCCTCTCATGTATTCTCAATGTGAGGATCGATAGGAATAATGAACTTTCAGTTTTGCAAACAATATATTTATTGTATTAGTCTTCTGAAGAGATCAGAGGAGAAACTTCTGCCTCTCATTCAATTTTAATCAACACAATAGTTGTGTCATCGTATCAAAATCAAAGCAATTACTTCACCCTTTCCTATCCCTTTCCATTGTTCTACTTTTTTTTGCGTTGAGACTCTTTTTTTCGTTCATTTGTACTAACGTTTTGAGTCTTTTTTTCAACAGATCTTAACTCAATTCCTAAATAAGAATTGAATTCTTATTTTGTTATTTGAAAACCATTGAAGAAGAATTGGGTCTCATTCGATGATATAGAACTGACCTAGATCGTGAAAATAAACCCTTTGTGAGTTAAAGTTGAGCTTATTTTCAATTAAGTTAGGATTAGATGACAATCCCATAAACCTGTAAAGTCCTTATGTAAAAACCTACTCAATAGCACCTAACCAAGGTTACTTACCATAAATAATCTACTAAAAGTGTTCTCAAATTATGTTAACCTTTTAATTACAAGATGACCAAGGGTGAGGCCAAAATGGAATTTTTAAAATTACATCCATGAACAAAAATGCAAAATATAAGCATATTTGTGTATAAATAAACACCCAGCTTAAAAAGTGGTGTTATTTTTAGTTTTTTAAGTGTTCCCTAATAATAATGAAGAAAGTTGTGAGATGTCCCTTGGTCAAAAAAGTATTAGAAATTGTGAGGAAGAAAAAGAAGTTTTTTATGGTGTGCTTCCATTCATTTTTAAAGTTCTGTATTTATCTCTTCTATTGTTCTGTTGACTCGTATTTCTCAAAATTCTCAGAGTTTATAATGAAATGAAATATCGCTGACAATAGTGTGAAAGACATAAACTAAAAAAATCAATTTAATAGGAATTTGAGTTACATTTTATAACATTTAGTTTCGACATATCCTTCAGTCGATGTGATCTACAAAATAATAGTCAATAAAATAATGGCTTTTCCTTCAAATCTATTTCTACTCAAACATCAAATGAAACGAAATTAAAATCTAGTCTAGTTTTTAACGTCTTAGCTTCAAATTAGAAATAACCAAGGTCTCCTAAGGTTTTTGATCTAACGTTTATCAAACGAAGTATTATTATTATTATTATTTTAGATTTAAAAAACTAGGTAGATATATTTTGGTACTTTATCTAGGACATCTTTTAAACCTAATTTGTTATCTGTTATTTATTATACTATCCAGGGTTGGCCATAGGGGGGTGGGGGTTTGCCGGAAATCCCCCCTGAGGTTTGAGATTTGCGAAAAATCCCCCCCCCCTGGGCTTCGCGAAAAATTGTAATACAAAACCGCAAAGAAACGAGGGCCACCTCAATTTTGGCTGCTAGTCGAAGTCTGTTTCCTAAAAATCCGCCATTTGGTCAGCCATTTTGCTAATTTAGTTAATTTACTTAATTTAAACTGTATTTGAAGCTAATTTAGCTAAAATAAATAGCAATTAAAAGAATATTCAGATTCAAATTGGCGTTTTTTTGGCCGTCATCTTTGATTGGGGGCTATTTTATTTTTTCTTAAACCTGACATTTTTGCGAAAAGTTTCCCATTTTACCCTCCCTTCATCCCCTCTTTGAAATATGAGTTGGATGGCTTATCCTGATTAAAATATAAAATAGTTTATAGTTTCTACACAAAAACACCGTTGGTTTCATTTCTCATAGTTTATCAATAAAAATTCTAATTATTAATTAAGTCTTCTGGCTTGTAATTAATAACTTTTTAGCCACATTTTTCAACAATTAACTTTTAACATTATTTGTTCAAATATACACACATGGTAAACTGCAAAATTTCGATTAGGTGTATAATTTAAAAAATCTAATGTTTATAAAATTAGCAAATAAAGTCTAATAAATTACAAGTTTGATTATGTGTAATTGTATTAGCCTCTGTTTTCTTAATTGAAAGCATTGATCAAGTAAATACATACATATAGATTATCATGTTTTAATTTTAAATCAATAAAATTATATTTACTTACAATTTGATGCAATCCAACAGAGAGTTTGAATTATTCTTGTTATCTGTTATCAGAATTAGAAAAATTATTAGAATATCAAATTGCTTTGATTATATACCTTTTTTTGTATGTGGAATGGTATACAATATTACGTATTAAGTAATACAAAAAAATACCATTAAAATACCAAGAATTAGTTAAAAATCGCCAAGTGATGTTATTTACTTATATTTCCCAGAAGTTCAAAATTTATCAAATTATCCCCCTTAGGAAAATATATTTTAACTTTATGTCTATGGACAAAAACAAAATTTGTCCAGATCCAGTCGGAGTGTTTGTTCAAAATCCCCCTTAAGTTGGATGGCTACTTCTGGAACAAAAAATATTTAAATAATCTGAATATTACCATATGTTCAATCTTAATTATTTGATTTTGAGTTTGCAAGATATAAGTTTTAATTACTCTCAAAATATAAAAATTATTTTTTATAAAAGATAATAAATTAAGTAGAAATTCATATAATTTGAATAAGGGCAATTTATTTATTACGATTAAGTTTGCAATAATTATTCCTTAATTAAAGTTATATACCATAATGGAATTATCTGTATCTTTTTTTAAATTAGCTTACATCAAAGAATAATTAGGGATTATCATATATTTACCTTTAAATATTGTAAAAAACTAGAATATTCTTTGGTCAATAGCTATTAATAAGATTTTGATGATAAACTTTTGTCATTACGGTATTAATTGACTTCGTATAACTTATAAAGTTGAATATGATATGCCCGATATTTTTATAATTTATATATTTAAAGAACCAAGTTTAGCAAATTCTATATTATAATAAAACATTAAATCATCGATCAGTATATTGATTTAATATAAAATTTTATTTGAATTTAAAGGGAAAATTCTGGTAAACAGATCTTAATTCTTATTTCAAGATCAGTTTCACAGATGAAGTTAAGTTTTAATGCAATTGATCAGTGACACAAGCTCATTTATTTTATTTAGGTATTTTTGCCTCCGTTTTCATTAATAATGGAAAATCAGAATTATTACATAAATCATTCGATTCTCAGAAAACTAAATAAGAGACAAATTACCAGGTGGAAAATAAAGTAGCCGGACTCGATTGTAACTTAATGTGTTATTTATTGCAAAATGCTAGTATCGTGAGAATAATAAATTTATTTATAAAAGAGACCACTATTGGAACTTGTTACTTCTGAGCTAAAAAACCTAATTATGCACTGAAGTGTGCTTTGTTTACTATCAGGGGTGGACAGTGTGGAGAAGTTATGAGTAGCCCTTACTGAGCAATAGGAGTCTATATTAATGAGATTTATGGTGAGACATGAAGTAGAAATATGTTAAAGGTCTCAATAATGATTAATCTATCAAAACTTTCCTATCTATTGAACAGCAAAAACAATTACAATACAACTTGGATAGAAATAATGCTATTATTAATAAAACTTTATTATAATTAGAATAACAAATATTTTGCTAAGTTATAAAGTATACTTTTATTGTTAATTTGATCATGGTTAAATATTGTTGAGTTGGTTGGGTCGTGGGGTGTCCATCCGGTGACCACCAGCCGTAGCGGGCTTTTCCGTTACAAGTCAGGCCATCGGGTGACGGCTGATTCTCGGCTCGGCCGTAATTTCCGGTTCGTCGGTACCGGTGTGTCGGCGCGTCCTGACTGTCGTCGGAATTGTACGGACTCCATTGAACTTTGCCATGACCGTCCCTTCCTCGTCCGGGTAGATCCTCGGTTCCATCCGGTGTGACACCACGGTCGTCCATCCAAAAAGTGTTATTGTTGTCGTAAGGTGAGCGGGGACGGACCAGCCGTAGCATCGGGGTTTGCGTTCCATAACTTCGGGTCGAGCCATACGTGTAGCAGACCATTCACGTGGAAGACCATCAACCACCACCCATCCATGACTTCCGTTTCTAGCATAGACTTCGCCATCCTCGCTTCTTCTTAGGTGTAACGATCTCATGGGTCCGGCCACGGCCCTACAGCCGTGGCCGACACTAACAACGGTAAAAGCAACGATAACTTACTCTTAGTGGTCGGTGTGGTGAGTAAAGACAAAAATGTTGTTATTTCAAGTCTTAAAGATAAGTACAGAAGAGAAGTACAATAAAAAACATAAACTTACTGAGAAGTGCTCTGCTTTTTATTCTCAGACAAGATCTGATTAATTTTGTTATTTGGATAAGCCGAAAATTCATTGACAAAACACTAAAATATTATCGATGAGTCTTTTTGCCCATTCAAGCAAATTTTCTTACTTAGAATAATTTTAGTTACTTTTTCAGGTGAGTTTGACATGTTTTCTATTGTTTTAATCTATAGTTTTGTTTATTTCAGGTAAGTATGACTTTGACTGAATGCTATGGGTTATTCTGGACAAAATGATGAATTTTGATTGCATTTTGGTTTAAGTGTATTTTGTGGATTTTTTATCAGTATTCCTCATCTGTGATCACCAAAGGGTAAGTAATCTATGTTTAAAATAATTATTAATTATTATTATTATTATTAGTTCAACAGGTATATCTTGGTGATTCCTACACTTATGTGATAATTTTTTGATCAGGCAAAAAGGTATTAAATCTTCTAATCGGTATTAAAGAAAAACAGACTGTGATCTTAAATGTGATATGACTTACTTATCTGTTATTTATCATAGCGTGCCTATGTTTAAAATGTGCGTCTAGTCCTATTTATTATCATTTAATTATTATCGTTATGTTTTTATTGTTTATTTAATTGTTATTTAATTTATTTCTTATTAATGCTAAAGATAGGGATAATGTTAAGCCGCTACAAGGCTGATAACGGCACATGCCGTTATCTACTAACCCTTATCGAACGGCCTTGTAGTGTGCAGCCATTAATGAGCTTATAATTTGTTATTGGTTTGTAAATTATTGTTAATTTTATATTCTAATCATTTTTTTTATTACTGTGATTAATTACCTTACTGTGAATATTTGTGATAGCCTGAATTCTACTGTTATACCTGGAACCAGTTAGTTAAATATGTTAGGTAGCCTAAAGTATTAACTGTGATTAAATTGTGAAACAACACCTTGGTGATGTCAACGAATAAACATCTCATTGATGTACTCGCACTGAGTTTACTATTAATTAAAGTGTTTTTCTAATAATACTCATATCTATTGCTTACATAATGAGCCACATATTGGGTTTTTGTATTAAACTTATATTATTCTTATTAAAAACCTCATACACTGACCACACGTGCAGTCACTCATTGTTCGAGTGCTGACTGTAGTCACGTAAACCAGTCTATCAAACAGTATATAAGACTGTCGATCAGTCTATTGTTACGCATTACTTTTTAGACACAGCTCTGAACATTTGTTATTAATGTAAACTCTGTCCAGTTCCTGACCCGTTATCTGACGACTTCTCCCGGAAGAGTAAGGCTAAGAGAATTAACTCCGACTAACCAAACACGGGCATAATCAACACAATCCCACCATTTAACCAATGAATTGTGTTAATTATTAACCATTTATAATAAACTCCAGAATAGTTTAAATTCAGTTTCCTTAATTCAGTTTACCATTTAGTAGAGTCACAGGCCTTTACTCATAATTAGTTAGTCTTTACCACACTTCTACCCTTATTTAATCATATTGTAGCGGTTGTTTAAACATTAAATAGTATTCCCGTTACAATATTTTCTAGTCAAACCATATAAACTGTGATAAATGCAGCTCAAATGAGAATTGTCTAGTCTAAGATGGCCAAGGTGGTGACCATCTCAACAAGATGTTCTAATTATGGTAAAATATTTCTATGGAGAACCCAGCCTAAACTTGTGAATAAAAAAAAGTGTTATTTCAGAAAAGTGAAATAATTTGTGAATTCTTATTCACATTTATTATTCATTTATAATAAGCAAATGTTGTGCATAATAAATGTTTAGTTGTAGTTTTTTTTCAGTCTATATGCCATCCCTTGGCTTATGCTAAACAATTAATAAACTATTTATCATATACCTATTCATTATAAACTTGACAATGCACAGTTTTTGGATTAAAAATCATAAGTGTATTCTAGCTATTGTTTAAACTTTATATATAGCTAATTGTTTTTAATAATTATGAATTTGAATTTATAAGATTAATATTTCGTTTTTATGAGAAAAATGACTAAAGTGTAAAATTCAATCTTTAAAATTCTTCTTTCTTTAGAAATTTTCACTGACCGATAGCGGTCTTCACAATGGCCATTTGCTGATAAAAATTAGATAGCGGAGTTCTATTTATCAAGATGAAAACAATGATATAAGACAATCAAGGAAAAGATGATGATCGATTAAAAGATTACCTATTTAAAGTACTCAGATTGACTTGACAAGCGCCCGACTTTTTTTTATTGTTTTTCTCAAAAAACAAAACTTAATTCAAAACACATTACATATATTTGAATTAATATTTATTAAGGTAAAGTGGGGGAAGGGAATAAAATGCCGGATTATTTGAACCCTTAAAATGGCGAAAATTTCGGCTACGGGGAAGAATTTAAGGCTGATCCCCACTTTGTTCTAAATTATTTATTACAGTCCTATTTAATCAAAAGTCTGAATACTGTGTTGCAACGGATTAAAATTAAAAAATAAATTTAGACATTTTTATAATATATACAGTTTAATCTCGGTTTAGTGCCTCGTATTTAAGAGAATTTCGGTTTAAGAGAGTGGTTTTTGCTGCAAGGCACCTATGGGTCTATAATGTTAAATACTTTTAATTTAAGAGAATCATATTTAAGAGAATCTCGGTTTAAGAGACAGCATGAAACGGTCTGGGAGTGAAGAGCTCAGGGGAGTGCAGAGCGAGTCGTTGTTTGACCGTTTCGGGGTTTTTTGAATTTTTCACTTTTTAAACTTCTAACAGTCACCATGCTAAAAATATATAGATATTTCAAAAACAAAAAATTTAATTTCTCGATCATGTTAGCCTCCATCAATATTTGAAATAAAAATTTAATTATCCTTGGTGACTTTCGAAATATTT
>JAQIWF010001913.1:0-10419 GCA_034694965.1 Ceratozetes gracilis
CTAAAATTTTGTTCTAACTTTGAATGAAAGTTCAACTATCACTCTTCTATATCCACTTATCAAACCCGGTCTACTTTCCAAGATCTAGGCTGTGACCTAGATCTTTGAGATTGTCCCTAGAATTCAAATATCACGTGATTTGGCAAAAATGATTTTTATTGTGTATAATCACTATACCTGGTTTCTGATATCGCTTTTTCATATCGTTTTTGAATTAACACATTAGGGACCAGTGGTGGTGCTCAATAACATGTGACTTTTGATTTTAGTCCCTCATTTGAAAATATTAACATTAATCTTAATTGATTATACTAGTATTAGATTAATTTGAAAAAAATTAAGCTATAATATATTTATATGCTTTAATTAGCAAATTTAAAAAAAAGTTAATTTTTGTTTAAACCCAGTTAAATCTGTATTAAATTAATTTAATATAATAATAATTTGGTTAAATCAAATTTAATTTAGTTAAATTAAATTTAAATTTAGTTTAATCTGGATTAAATAAGTAATTTATGTTAAATTTACCTAATTTTTAAATAATTAAGTTTAATTTTGTTAAATCTGGGCTATTTAATTTAAACTAAATCTAGTTAAATCAATTAATATCATTTTAAATATGTGTTACAATATTCTCAAATTTAATACTCAAATCAAATCATATATTATTGAAGACCACTACTGTTCCTTAATGTGTTAATTCAAAAACGATATGAAAAAGCGATATCAAAAACCAGGTATACTCATGAGTCATGACAGTCCATCACAATCAGATGTTTTCCGTCTAAACGCAACTTTTTTAATGTTTAAAAAATTTTTGAATATTAAATGCTAAGTTTTGTATCATGGTAATGAGGAAAGTTAGAGCATTTATTTACCATGTTTGTTTTAATTTAAAAATTCAGAAATTAAGATGAATTGTTCACAATATGAAGTTTAATTAGTTGTAATAGAACAAGTTGTAATATGAAAGGGCATTTTAGTTTCGGTAACCATTGGTTACGAATTTTATTCAAAACAAAAGCAGTTTTGCCACAAATGTGAAACATGTCGGCAGTTAAGGAATTGCCACCAATAGAGCGATACAATTGGTTATATCACATCCATTATGTTCGAGGAGAACACGACCACTGCCTTCAGCAGATTGAAAGGTACAAAACGCAGAGCGAGTATGCGATATACCTGACAGGACTAATCAGTTTGAGAAGGGGTGACGCCAAGAGTGCTCTTTCCTCGTTCAATTCGTTCAAATCAGTGAATAATAGCACTTATATCAAAGCAATCGCCCGGTGCTTAATGCTATTGGGCCGACACCAGAATGTGTGTGACCTGATCAGAGAGATTGGACTTAAAGTGAGTCCACAGGATTGGCAGTTGTGGACAATCTTCGGGAACGCACTGTTATATATGGGAAGCATTCAGTCAGCAAAGGATGCCTTTCAGAACGCACTGCAGACCACTAACCAAATCGAGCCCTTCATATCCCTGGCCCAGTGCCACATCGCTGAGTCCGACTACAAGTCAGCTATTTTTGTCCTCAGGAGAGCCACTGAGTATGTAATGCCTTGAATTGAGTACCAAGCAATTAAAAAGAATTTAGCATGATTAGTAATCAAATAATTAAGTCAGATCACCATGCTAATCTTTATTTTTCAAACAGACTTTCACCAAATGATTCGCAGTTGACTATAAAATTGGGAGTTTTACTCATGAATAATGGAATGACTCCAAAAGGAGTGGAGAAAATTCTACAAGTTCAAAACCAGACCACTCCCACAGACATATCGGTGGCGCTCGCGATCGGGTCTGTCCTACAAGAAGTCAAAATGGACATCGACTCAGCCCTCTATCGATACAAAGCTACGAATGTATTTGAGAGCCCATCCCTTTGGAATAACATTGCCCTGTGCTTCGCCGTCAAGAAGAAGTATGTGGCGGCCGTGTCCTGTCTCAAGAGAGCACTTTATCTCAACCCAATTGATTGGCGAATTAATTACAACCTTGGTCTAATTAACCTTCAGTTGAGGCAATATGCCAGTGCCTTTCATTTCTTAAAGAACGCTGTGGCCAACTGTGGCAATACTAACCCAAATATATTATCACTTCTAGGTAATATAACTTTGTTATTGTGTTCAACACCTTGATTTTGTCTGATTCTAGTATTTAGACCTTGCACATTTCTCTTTATAATTTTATGCATTAATTGAGTTTATTTTATATTTTGAAGGCATTTGTTTGGAGTGTTTAGAAGATGAGACAAATGCAAAACAGGCGCATATGACGGCCTCCAAGACTAATAATGGCTGGAATGCCATCCCTGTCCTTAACTATGCCATATACCTGAATAATTGTGATGCGGCTGCAAATAGGGACACCATAATTGAGCTGATGATGGAGTTCGAGCAGTGCTGGCTTAAGAGGAAACAGAATAGTGAAGAGTTTGATGACAATGTGATGAAAGTGGCCACTCGTTTGGCCACAGCTCTCAATGTGTCCAATCATATGGCATGGGTTAAAGAAGCTGATGAACGGAATAAGATCGAGGCCAAATCTGAAATTAACATGGGTGCTTCTACCAGTACCAATGAATGAACATGTCAAGGTCAAGGCACTAAATTAGGGGTTATAAGGAGTGATATTTAGGTCCATCTGTTGAGGCTATTTGTGGTCCTATTGCAAGACCTGTCCCTCTTTGGGAGAGCAAAGGTTAAGCACAGGCGCAGAGGTTTTAATATTGCACTAACTTTTGAAAGTCTCTGAATAAACACAAGTTTTCTTTGTTTGACTCAAATTCTCGTAATTTTCCACAAAATTGTTTTTAATTATCATTCAATAATAGTGACCAAAATGCCGGGTTATTTTCGACCCCGAATTGTTGGAGTATCTGAATCAGATCTGCAAGAGTTTATTTGTGGAATTTGCCATTCAGTGTTCATAAAACCCACTTTTACTGAGTGTTGTGGACAGACCTACTGTTATGAGTGCATTACTGAGTGGGTGTCCGAAAACGCGTCCTGTCCTTATGATCGCCAGAGGCTGAGCAAAGATCAGTTAAAATGCTCGCCTAAAATGGTTATCAATCTGTTGAATAAGATAAAAATCAAGTGTGAATTTTACTACAATGGATGTGTTTCAATAATTAGCATAGGTGATCTTGATGATCATCAGAGCCACTGCCTATATAATCCAGATCTTAAGTGTGAGAA
This sequence comes from Ceratozetes gracilis, assembly GCA_034694965.1. Classification (NCBI taxonomy): domain Eukaryota; kingdom Metazoa; phylum Arthropoda; class Arachnida; order Sarcoptiformes; family Ceratozetidae; genus Ceratozetes; species Ceratozetes gracilis. The sequence continues at coordinate 3,207 of JAQIWF010001913.1, forward strand.
ATGTGGTCTGGCTCAAATCAATCATTCGGACAAAGTGTGTAGCGATAGGGTATTTAAAAAGTTCACTGAATTATCGCTTTATACCAAAACTATTGAGAAGGAAAGGGATGACTTGAGGAAGGAATACGATGGCCTCATCATCACCAAGAATAAATGGAAAGGGTCTCAGAACTCAAATGTTAGACCTTGGAGTGGTTGGAAAGCTAGAGAGAGTGTAAACCTGTCTTCTCATCAATTCAATTTTGCCAATACGGCTATGGTTGATAAATTGCTGGGTAATTTTTACAATAAACTATTTTCAATAATGTATCAAATTTTGATTGCGTTCATTAGATCGAGGAATTATCACTGAAAGAGTGAGCAAGGCTATGAAAGCTATTGACAGGGCAAATTACTGCCCAACCAATCCATATTCAGATATGCCACAGGACTGTGTATTTGGAATATTGGAGGTCGACACTAGTACTCCCGATGTGGTAATTATATATATATTTACCTGATGAGGTCAATTCATTAATTGCATTTGCATTATTAAGCATGCCAAAATTCTGGAATATATCAAAGACAGGTTGAAATACTCTACTAAAGTATTAGACATTGGCTCTGGCACTGGATATTTAACTGCTTGTATAGCTTACTTGGTAATTGTCTTCATTAAATTAAATAAGTTGTAAGATTGAGAGCAAATCAATATTTATGTGAAGGTCGGTGTGATTCCCATCGGTTCGACGGACGGCAAACCCGGAAAAGTGATTGGCATCGAAAAAGTGAAAGAAGCCGTAGAAATTGCCAAGAATAGTGTGTTGAAAGAATTGCTCCATCGCATCCCTTATGAAGGAAGAATTAATTTCCATGGTAGTATTAAACGTTTCTGATTAGATTAGCAAGACTAATACTATTTGATAATACAATTAGTGGGTGACGGGAGAGAGGGCTTTGAAGAGGAGGCACCATATGACCTCATTCATGTTGGTATGTATTAATCGTTTGTTAAATAGTGTAAAAGTGCAAGGTAATTTTTAAAATTCTATTTAATAGGTGCCGTATGTGAGACAATCCCCCAGAAGGTAATTATTTCAAATTAAATGAATGATATACATTTTAAGTGTCCTCCTAGTTAATTGACCAATTGAAGCCTGGTGGAATACTAATATTTCCAATTGAGACAGCTTGCCCATATGGACAGGTAATTAAACAGGTGGAGTTGATGTTAGATGGATCAATTAAGATCAACAATATTCCATTATTGGATTTCTCCTATTCATCAAAATTAGAATAAATTACAAATAAATACAATTTGATTAATTTGAACATGCTTATTCATTTATTACTACATCAAACTTTATTATTCAGATAATTTCTAAATGAACATGGGATCTCTCAAATTATTATTACACCCAAAGTACCTTTTTCTGCTCATAGGATTTGATCATTTTATATATTGGAGCAAGCTATGAATAAAACCAATTATGTTCGCCCCATGTTTTTTAAAACCTGGTTAATCATGTACTATAGAAAAGTTTGAAATCAACCTCAGCACTTTTACCAGTGACTGAATGACTGAATTGGTCAATAAGTTAGGCCTTATAGTGAATGATATTTAGGTCCATCTGTTGAGGCTATTTGTGGTCAAACTGCAAGACCTGTCCCTCTTTGGGAGAGCAAAGGTTAAGCACATACTCTGATAATAACCAGTTTTGCACTTAAAGTTTGAAAGCCTTTGAATAACAGAAGTTTCTCTTTGTTTGACTCAATTTCTTATAATTTTCCACAAAATTGTGTGTTTTAGTACAATTCAAATCACATCCTATAATTGTGCCCAAAAATGCCTGGTTATGATCGCACCCGCATTATTGGAGTATCTGAAGATGATCTGCAAGAGTTTATTTGTAGTTTTTGTCATTCAGTGTTCATTAAACCCACTTTCACTGAATGTTGTGGACAAACCTATTGCTATGAGTGTATTACAGAGTGGGTGTCCCAAAACGCTGCCTGTCCTTATGGCTGTCAGCAGTTGAGCAAAGATCAGTTGAAAAGCTCGCCTAAGATTGTGATCAATTTGTTGAATAAAATGAGAATCAAATGTGAATTTGAGGGCAATGGCTGTGAATCAGTAGTGAGAATAGGTAATGTGGATTTACACCAGGGTAAATGTTTATTCAATCCAGATCTTAAGTGTGAGAAGTGTGATCAAGTCAAAATTAAGCACTCGGACAAATTATGCAGTAATATTGCATTTGAAAAGTTCAAGAAATTGTCCTTGTACACAAATGCCATTGAAAGTAAAAATGATAAGTTAAGAGCGAAATACTTTGATATTGAACAGAAAAGTTGGGATTTGATATACAGCCCATATGACCCAAATAGCCCTGAACTTAAGAAAGCCAAAGACTCAATTTTAAGTCTTATATCTGGATCATCCAGTCAAACCAATTTGACTAATGAGGAACTAATTGATGAATTACTGGGTAATCTTAAATTTTGAATTTATATAATTATAAGTTAATTGATAATAGATCGGGAACTAATGTCCGTTAGAGTGGCGCAAGCAATGAAGGCAATAGACAGGGCAAACTACTGCTTAAAGAATCCATATTCAGATTCTGGTGAAGATGATGTATTTGGCATATCCGGGGTTAATATTAGTGCTCCCCTAGTGGTAATTCTAAATATATGTGACCAGGTCATTTAAGTAATTGTATTTGTCTTTATTAAGCATGCAAAAATTCTGGAATATGTCAAACATATGTTGACATACTCTGCTAAAGTTCTAGATGTTGGATCAGGTACTGGATATTTAACCGCATGTATGGCTTATATGGTAATGCACTCTATATTAACCAAGTTAAGATCAACAGTTTATAAATATCTTTTGTTAGGCGGGGATCAATCCCTTTGGTTTAAAGGTAGGCAAACCCGGAAAGGTAATTGGCATCGAAAAGGTCACAGATGCAGTAGATCATGCCAAGAACAATGTATGGAAGGATTTGCCCCATTACATCCCACGTGAAAGAAGAATTGATTTCCATGGTAAATAAATAAAACTATTTTAAACTTTTTAAAAATTGATGAATATAAGTTTAACAAGATCAATTTTATTTCTCTCAATACAGTGGGTGACGGGAGAGAGGGCTTTGCTCAGGAAGCGCCGTATGACCTCATCCATGTCGGTATGATTAATCATTTGCTAATTTTGTAAATATTGAAACAAATTAAAATTTCAATTAACCAGGTGCACTCTGTGAAACTATACCACAAAAGGTAATTGAATCACAAATAAATTAAAATAACTTTTTAATTTGCCCTAAGTTAATTGACCAATTGAAGCCTGGTGGTGTACTTATAATTCCAATTGAAATAGAGAAATATTTATCTGATCCTGGTGTTTGGATACTTGATCAGGAAATTAAACACGTGGAAAAGATGGCGGATGGCTCTATTGAGTCACATATTATTAAGTCATTAGATTTCAGTTATTCGTCAAAATTAGAATAAATTGGAAATAAATAAAAAAGTTTGTAACACTTGTACTGCTTATTAATTGCAGTTTTATCTTACCTTTGAGATAACTTTAAAAGGAATGCCTGTCTTTTAAACATATTATTACATCTAGAACACTTTTCTCAATCCATTGTAACAATATCTGTCATTAAAATTGTTTTATTTTTGTCTTAGAAATTGTTTGGCCTTTTATCAAGTAGCATAATAAACATGTTTCTTTTAATATCTTAAACATTAATTCTATTACTATTGAATTCACATATTGAAGCAACTTTTTAAAATTGAAAATCTGTAAATCCATTATACCTAGATCACTTTGTTTCTGCCCATTGCAACAAAGTATCGATAATTACATAACAATTGTTTTTCATTTAAATTATTTGTTTTGAGAATTGATTTGACCTTTTCTTCAAAGTCTGACAGAAACTGTTTAGCCCCCGACTCATTTGATTTAAGCATTTGTTGGTATGGCGACCAGCTCTGAATAAAACCAATAATGTCCTCGCCATTCATTTTGACCTGGTTAATTATATTGTCTTTATAGAAGTACTCAAAATAGTCGGGGAAAACGATGTCTTTGTAGCGCATATCACACGTTTCAATATATGACAACTTATAAGGTTTTATGATTGGGTCGTACCTCAGACCAAGCATAAGGTCTTTCAGACGGGTGTCCTCAGGGAAGTCCGGGTCTATTGGCTCAAACATCACGTATGCTATGAATGCCAACAAACCATTCGGTGCTAACACTCTCTTGGCTTCAATGAAGAAATCTTTTAAGTCAAACCAATGAACAGCAGAGGAAGCGGTCATTAATTGCACAGAATTTGATGCAATTGAGGGCAGACTTTCTGCTTTCGAAACCTATGAGAAACATCCTTGTTATTGTTATTATATTTACTATCAACCTACCTATCAGTGAATGTATTTACCTCGAAGTGAATATTTTTTGGATGGTGTGAATGGAGGGCCTCTTTTATTTGTGGTTCACTCACATCAAAACCGTAGACCTCTTTGAAATGTTTGGACATGACATGAGTGCTCTGTCCTCCACCACAGCCAACATCTACTGCTATATTCCACTCCTGACAATCAATTCGCTGTTTAAGAATTTCGAGGATATAATCGAAGACCACTGGCGGTAATGAAGGTCTAAATTTGGTGTAAAGACTAGCATGGTCAACTGTTGAAAACACACTTCGAGTGAGTTGTGATGTGATCGACATTTTTGTTAAATCATTTCAAATACAGAACTTTTTATATTATAAATGACTTTTCCTTTTAATTGATTACATCATAACTGAAACCTTGAATTGGGATAAAAAATATGAGATGACTGTATCTAAAAAGTTTATTCAATAATTTATCATTTTTCAACATTTGTACAAGATAATAAAACTATAGCTTGAATAACAAGATTAAAATAGTTTTAAAAATCTAATTAAAAATAATTAATTATTTAAATTATAATTTTAAGTCAATAAATGAAGTTGAAGATTTTAACCATGATCATCTGACAAGAGATTTGCTGATTATTCTTATCTTGATGCTTGAACCACACCATTGAGAACATCGGTTGCTATTCAACTCAAACTTCAGGAAGTGTATTTTACAAAATAACTTCCCCTAGCATTTGAAAACATAAAGAGATTTTAGTGCTTGTTCATAGAGGCAATGTTAAGGCTTATAAGTCCTCAAGGAAGGGAATTCCGTAAATACCTTCCTTATGGCCACCTGATTGACAGAATGTGTGCTCAAAACGTGTTTCAATTTAATTGTTTTCACATAATAACTGAAACAATCATTCAATTATCTAATCCAGGGCCTGTCAAAAATTTTTGTGGGCTTAAAACTTGGTGTGTAATTTGTTGCTATTTACTAGTTTATCTTATAAACTTGAGAATTCATATTCACATTTACTATTCATTTTGAATACTAATAATTTGAATAAGCAAAGGTTGTGCATGATAAATGTTTAGCTGTGGTCTTTATTTGGGTCTTTTTGACGGGCCCTGATGTAGCATGTTAACGGCAAAGCATTCTTTCAGGCTTTAACTGCTATTATAGTATTCGTTTCCTATTTTATCCAGAGTTAAGGAAAACGCGAAAAAAATCTACAATAAATACCCACAATAAGTACAATCAGTTTAGTCAGAGACATATGCACTCATAAATGATTAATTTTGTCAACTATTTCATTTCAAAATGCCTTACCATAACAAATAACAAATTTACATAATATTACTTAAAGCTGTGATTTTTTAACCTTTAAAAATCTATTTTATATACTATTAAAATTAAAAAGCAATGAATAAATTCTTACTCTTAAGCATTTATTTTTATGATTTTTCCAAACCAAGAATGTCTTAATTTGTTAAATATGTGGTATTTTCCTTAACTCTTAGACGCTGTGAGAATGAGTTTCTTGCTTATCAACTCTTATTTCATAGTGATTCACATTCAATGAGTTGGGAAATGGGGTATTCCTACAGTAATATACACTACTATATCTAAATATGTATCTAATCACAATCACATCAAATACTGTGATGCCTTCGAAAGGACGGAAAGGAATGTTTTAAGGCATAGAATTTCTATTTCTGTATACAAACCAAGTTATGGCTCCAATTTTTTGCAGGGAGAGTGACCACTCATCTTTAAACCACATATAAGATTCTTTACTAACCATGGAATATTTAAGCAGTTGTTTTCAAGATGGACATCAATTTCTCTTATTTGGAATACAGAAAGTGATTGAATTTGAGTATTGTTTATGGCAGAGATACCAAAGAGGAATACTTAAAAGCTTAAGCCAATGTAATGATGAAATCTTACTTATTTGGAACATATTTTAGAGAGAGAGAGAATAAATTGAGTTTAGAGTGAATATCCATTATAAATGACCTTTCTTTGAATTTCTTTATAAAATCTTAGAACGGGGTCAAATTCACCTATAATCGCATCCGAATGGAATGTGCTCAGTATTATGGTATTTACCACAAGGAATAACAATGTATAGAGTTGCAAGTATATTGTGAATTGGATTATTGAACAATTCATGAATTGTATGAATAAGTGATTGTTGAATAAGAGGGTAATTAAGGCAGTGCTGCTCTTGACTGATAGGGTCCGTCTCAATGCGGAAACCTTTAAAATGAATAAAAGTTAAAAAGTGTTACAAAAAATGACTGCATTTAACTCATTCATTGACTTTTATTTCATTAAACACTAAATGATTTAATTATTAATGTGACAAATAATGAATGGAAGAGACAATTATAAAAAAGCTAAACTCAAAACATTAATATTTGAGAAGAGAGTTGATGTGAACTAAGAAAAGAAAGGGTCGTATGTTTGTAAGAGTTGTGATCTGGAGTTTGGCTGCCATATAATCTTACAGAGACTACAATGGATGTCAGCTGGGATTTAGACAAATAATTATTGAATATGATTAATGATTACAACCACTCTCTCCTATTGTGCAAAAGTCTCCGCCTTTGCTAAGAGTTAGGTTCAGGTGAGAAAATAGTGGTGAATACCGCACCTGCAATGGATCAATGCGTATCACTAGTCCTCTCACTCTTACCGCTCGGCCTCCAAAATACATATAATACTTTATCGCATAATATTTCAATGAAGAGAGAGGACGAGAGAGAGAGAGAGAACGAGAGAGAGAGAGAGAGAGAACGAGAGAGAGAGAGAACGCGAGAGA
>JAQIWF010001914.1:0-10419 GCA_034694965.1 Ceratozetes gracilis
ATAAATATAATACTAATTAACGTTTGAATAATAGTTAACCGGAATATCGATTGAGAACTGATTGGCAGAGAATGTGAGTCAATAAGAATTGCATTCAATTGAAATCCTTTTGTGTTTATTCGCTATAAATGTGAAAAATGTTTGCATTTAATCAAAAATGTATTAATAGATTTCAACAGCAATTCTTGTCTAAGAATTTGTTTTTCCCCGAAAAGGTTATCTCAAAAACAATACAACCCCTGCTCTACGCCCACAAAAATAGCGGAGAGATGTGTTGATATATGCAGAGTATATGAAATAGTTTTGTCTCTCAACAAAACATTGAAGGCATGACATGTAAAACGAGAAAATCCCCGCACAGTTGTATCAAAGAAGAGTTGGCCCGCATTTGTGCCAAAAAGTCTCAAATCGATACTATAGTTAACATATTTATCATTAAACTCATTATAAACTCGACTCAACGATATATAACATTGTATTTGTTTTTTCGCTTCTTTAGAAGAGATAATTGGTTTGAGATATTCATGTGTTTAGTGAATGAAAAACAATGGTTAGAGTCTTATAATTAGTATTCAAATGTTGTTCAATGGGTGTTAGCCCTAAAATAACGTTCAATGTTCTTAATTATGGGTTTGGTATCTGTTTTTGGTGTAGAAGTAGTGCTCAAGTAGTGAATAAACCGGTGGTACAACTGATTTGAAACCCGATCCGAACCCAAAATAGATGGGAAAAGACGCCGAAAGACGTCACTCACGAGAAGACATTGAAAACAATTTGTTTGAGAGTTTTAGAGCTCTTTATTTGAAGTCAATTCTCGTAACAAATGTTTGACTCAACAAATATAATATAGTTATCGATATTTTTGGTCAAAATAATTGTCAAATAAAAACATAACGAATTCAACTCAACATTCAGAGAATGCCTATTCTTTGTGCGCTTATATTGGCTCGAGAGCACCGGCCACACCCGCACCGGTGCCCTCAGCCAACATACAGCCCTATATTTAGAGCTCTTGAACCTGAGAGTTGCCATTGAAATAGTGATTCAATTTGAGGCTAATTAAGCGAAGAGTGAATCAAATTAAAAATAAATATTGTATTCATACAAAAGTTGATGCAATGCTTAGAAATAAAGCCAATTATTTGCCGCAAAAAATGAATCAAAGCTTAAAAATGAATATAATTATGGAAACACTAATTAGTGACAAGAATTTGTGCTTTTATACAGAACTTCACTCTTTCTAAGAAAATGGTGACAATTATGGAGAAAAAGACTCTTTAAGTCTATTCTGGAATTCAAATCGAGTTTAAATAGTCTTTGAAATAGTCTTTGATTAAGAGATAATTTTGAGGTAAAATCAAATTACATGAATAGATATTTTGTGGTATTTAATAGTTTTTCTTCAGTTTTTTGTTTGAATGCAATTATCACAGAATAGTTCAATGAATAAGTGATTTGATTAAGGCTTAGACTAAAACCCAATCTATAATTAGCTGATAATTTTCAAACAAATTGATACCTGCAATAAACTCTACCTAATTATGTAGAAAGACGTCAAAACTAAAGTATTTCATAGCATTTTGTAATTATATATATTCTGTCATCGATTTTATGATTGCTTTTCTCTAATCTTAAGCTCGAAAACAATGTTTTCATTAAATCTAAAATATATTTCATATATGTTTCGATAGATTTCTTTCTTCAATCGATAAATAGATTTAATATTCTTTTTGTATTTAATATATTTGTCTATTCTTTCAACTAATCGCTAATAATTAGAGTAATTAAATATGTTTTCTCTCTTTTAAATTGTCTTTCAATTTGATAATCCATTGAATAACTGATTGTATGATAAGTTTTTTGGTTTAAGATTTGTGTATTTCATCGCATTTCGACAGCAGTTAAACATTTCATTAAATATTAATTGCCTTTTATTTACAAAAACAAAACAATTGATTAATAATTTGATAGCATTTTCAAGATTCTGACCAAAGAGTTGTTTATAAGAATAACAATTTCTCTTCATTTCAAACCATTTATGAAATAACTCTTCAATTAATAAATAAAACATTTCATTGGAATCATAAGTGAAATGATCGATGAAATCAGTGATGGCTTTGACTAAATTCATTGCAAGTCTTTAGCAAAAGTATCAAAAGTTTTTTTGTGTAAAATATTTACTTTTTATTGCATTTTATTAGAAAATGTTATTTATATAAAAATTAATTGCTTTCAATAAATTGGTTTTAAATAATAAAAGCAAAGATATCTACAAACATGTGATGATTTCCATCAATACTTTGCCGATTCGTTAAAACCTTCGTCTAATTTAAGATCACTTTTATATTCATTAATGAGTTCTTAAGGATAAAAATTCAGTGATTTCTCAAATATTAGTCAAAATTTCAGTCAATTCGTTAGAAACATAAAAATTTGATGAATTTATTACGAGTTTATGAAATAGAAATGAATAAAAAATATTAATGAGAGATATATTTTGATAGACTTTATGCCTCACAAATGGATGGCTTTCCATATCATATAAATGGCTGAGCGATGACTCGCATTGAATTGTCTCAAAGTCTAGCATTGATTCGGGGATTCATTTCACTAATGATTCGCGAAATTTACGAATAATTCGTTTATATTCTCATACTTTTGGTTAAATGTATTTCTCAGCGATTAATGTCTTAATATATTTATGGTTCAAATATTCCTATTATAAGAGATCACAGAATCTCGAGATGTGAGCACAGAATTGCTTTCCTTTCAGTCAAATGCATGGCTCGAATGGTCGGCCATAAAAAAATACAAATCAAATGTTTTGTACTTAAGATTTGTTTTCTGTATTTAAATGTAATGCGAAACAAATGACCACAAAAACCAACCGTACGTTTAGGTCATCGCAATGTCGGCGCCGTCATCACTGTCTTCAGTGGCCTCTTCGCAACTCCGGAGATCCGGTTCTCTAATTTCGTTGAGAAGTCGGATCAAGTTATCCAAACCGAGAGCAAACCCATCGGTTGAGGACTGGCTGGAGAAGTGTGTGTGTGCGAAGTCTATCATTCTTATGTCAATCTTCTGGTGTGTTATCTGTCGCGAGTGGTCACTATGACACACATATTGTGGGAGACGTCGAGTGCGCTGCTCTTTAGACGTCTTCACACATTTTAACTCAACACTACTGTCCACACTATCCATAGAGGAGTCGTCTTCTTCTTCACCACTGCTAAGGTTGGGTCGCTTTCTGCTCACAGAACTGGTGGTTCGGCGGCCGACACAGCCCTCACTTACAATCAATAGTGAAGTGGAGAAGAATCTGAGGGTCGACCGTAAGTCCTCTACTATTGATCGCAATTCCTTGAGACGGTTGATAACACTTGAGATCAGGTAATGACGTCCTTTGAAGTACACCTAAAGTCACGCAAAAGAAGTATTTATTTTAATAATTAATGTAATGTTATATACAATTCACACGTCTTTTGAGTAAATAAAAAATAGCGAAGAATTTAAAGCATTTTATAAACATTTCAATCATTTGTGAGAATTACGAAATATATTCTATAAAAAGTAACTGAAGTGAAAGCGAAGCCTTACCTCCAGTTCCCGTTTAACACCGGTTTCGGAATTAATTTTGCGCCCATAATACTTGTCCACTTGATATAACTGGTATGAGTCGAGGTTGTGCTGATAGACCTGCATTCCGCACAAACGGAACCCTAAACACAAACCCAAATAATTAGCGCAACTCTTTGAGTGGACAGGTATGGGACAAACCAAGACTGGCAGAAGTGCTGGCCGCGCATTTGGCCATTTGTCGGTGACGCTTCTCATCAGTGGCGTCCTCCCCGTGCTGTCGGGTACCCATTTTAAGGTCCAAAATACATGGCAAGTGATACCGGGAGGTTATGTTCTCCAAAAGCATGAAATCTATTCATAGTTTACATTCAATTTAATTAAATTCCCATTCATTTCATGACATGAAATAAAAATAACTCAAAACTAACGACTCAAACATCTGTCGAAATAATCAGTAGATAATTGTTTGGGAAGTTTTCGATATAAACAAATTCTGTGCTTATATTTGGTTATAGTCTATAAGTTATAGAAATAAAATATAGATTTGAGTCAAATATTTGTTTTGTTATGTTTTGGGCAAAATTTCAGGGGTTTTGTCGATAAGGATAGCGATAAGAATCGTAGTAATGATTGGAATTGAAAAACAAATGATTAAAATAAAGGTCTGAAAAAACGTGTCGTAAAGTTAATTGACTGTAAATATTGAGCGAAGACTGTATTGGAATATATTATAATTTTAGAGATAAGGAGTGTTTCAAAGCATTGAGGAATTCAGGAATTGGGGTCGACTTTGCACTTATGGAAAGTTTCCACAGAATTCTTGTCAAGAATTTCATTATAAAAACAAAATCTATGAAAATCTCAGAACTATAGGACTTCATATGAAATACATTTTAATTCTGATTTTCTTATGAATGAATTCATGTAAATATAATTTAGGGAAAGGTATGTATGACTCACATCTCTGACTGGGACGCGAACTATAGGACTGTTGGCTTTCAGAGCGTCCTTGAGATAAGTCTTTCTGTAGAAGTCGTCGATCATTACAACTGCAGATCTGAACTCTGGATAATAACGGAATAGTTATTATAAGGTCTCATACAATGGTAGACAAAATGGCATTACTTGAGCTCTGGCTGTGTGTGCGCTGAGGACTCTTCGCTCATCTCTTCACTGGTGACGGTCTCCACTAATTGAGATCCTTTTATTGGATGGTATAATATTGGACAGCCGTCTGTCTTATGGACTTCTACTACTCCTGAGCACAGAATAGTAGGGTTAGAATAAGAGGAATACAATGAAAGAGACAAACCTTTATAATTTGGAACAAATCCTTTCAACTCGTGAGGAATGTTTAGATAAAATGAGAGTTCCCTCTGAACCAGTGGTTTACATAGAGTGCTCTTGTCTAACAGCATGAGCTGAGTGTGTCCGCCCACCTGTCCATCCAAAGCATAAGACAATTGAAGAAGTGATGGATATGACTCACCTGATGGTCGAAAGGGTGAAGAATGGTGTTCTTGGGATTGTGAGAGTCTGTTGGTGAGTTAGCTTTGGTGTTTCTGTTGGCCACCTGTGTCTGTCCTCCCTGTCCTGTTTGGTACTCTTCATCACACATTTCCTGCATTTTGTTTGACTTGAGAAGTGTTTAACAATTAATGGATTCATTCAATCGTCGATCTGTTCATTACATCAAATGATTAGCGCTTTTAAAGTGCTTTACAGCTGATTATGATATGAGAGATATGGCGGACAACCAGTGTTTGCTTCAAAGCAATCGATAGGACTGTTGTTATGCCAACCCCTGAACCCCATATAATGAGAACATATGACACGCTATCATATGACGAGTCATTCGCACAGACTCTCTGTCGCGTTCGCACAGCCCCTGAGCACAGACACCACTCCAAAGATTATGACTGGAAATGGTAAAAGTCTTGTGCAAAACAAACACATTAATAGCGTTACGCAAACACTGGTTCTCACTCTCTGTCCTCAACTCCTTATCACTTCAACTGAAGCCAAACTCACTTTCAAACCTCACAACGACCGGAATTAAACTGAACTAAACTGAACTTGTTTAGAAACCATTAAAGTCCATTACACTCTCCCTCTAATTAGATAATCCAGAGTCAAACAACCCTTTCTTAACAGTTTAATGAATGAATCAGTTAATTAAACCCTTGCACTGAGAGAAAGTAAGAGTAAATACCCCGATTAAATAATATGCAAATAAGGGTTTCGCAAAGTAGTTGCAAACATCATTGACCTTGAACACTGTGAGAATATTTTGATTGCATCGCTCCCTGTATTTATTTGAGCCGAGTTTCTCATAGATTATTTTTCTTGAATATCGATATCTCTGTGCGTAATGTTATTTAGCGCTGTTTTGCAGACATATCCAAGTTTACAATTATTGCGGTAATAATTTGAAGTACTCACGAGAATTGATTAAAGTTCCAAATATGGCTTAAAATTTAATTTAATCGAAATACATTCATTCATATCCTGGTTATTTAACAGGATTACAATTTTATTATTATTATTACAATTGTCTGCAAACCATAAAACAATAAAACATTTCAAATGACATTTGAGATGAAAAAGTTTGAAGAACTTTGGAGTGCAATAAAAATAAAGATTTTAAAGTAAATGTAATTTTCAGTCAAATTTTAGTGGAAAATAGCCAAGAATCACATTTCACAAGGTTAGTAGTTAAGCAAATTACCCAAAAAAGAATCGACAGAATTGGTATTTCCATCATGCTCAATCTTGTGGACTAACACGTGAACTATTGAAAGATCAGAAATAGATTCTGTGCATTTCGGTGAACCCCCCTTGGGAATTCCTGCAGTTAGTGTAGTGGCTTCAAAGTCTAAACAGTATAAATCGATAAATGTCGCAATCGAGGTACTTGTACAAAGTTTGCAGTAATAAATTTTGAGCATAAATTTTCCACACTTCAAATGGTTTGATAGAATCACACTTTTGATGCAATCATTTGCGTAAAACAGGGGTAAAAATATCTGCACGCAATTGATTAGATTATTTGTGACTTGATTCCCATCATTTTAGTTGCAATACTTCCGATACAAATGATGAGAATTTCATTCAATTATTAGATAATCAAAAACATTGTCTGAGGACTGGATTTCCTGTTCTAAGGAGTTGTCATATCATAGGATAAAAATAAACTCAATTTTGTTTATCAATTCAATACATGTTTTTATTGCCACATATTTTGCAAATAACTAATTAGCAGAAAATTAATTTAATTAGAAAAGTGATGACAAATATTTTATAAGATCAGTGTTGACCCAAATTGGAGCGGCGCTCCCGGAGCGGCCTTAACCCAACTTATTTTATGTGATGTGCAAAAGGAATCAATAACTTGCATCGAAGTAATTTAATTTCAGGTTAAATCGATTTTTCTGGGAAATTGTTGACAGTTTTCATAAATTACTTTCAATTATTGCCTTTTATTGAAATCAATTAATTTCTGTCGACTATTCCCACAAACATTTCGAGAAAGAGTTGCAAAACAGACAAATATTTATCACAAGTTTGGGTTATAAATGCGTCAAAACATTCTCACAATTCACAGTAAATTACCGATGAATTTATCTAATCGTATACTTAATGGATAATATTATTATATAAATATAGGAGTGCCTTATGGGAGGGATTAGACTACAGTTGGTCAAACTTCGACCTAATTTATTCAGAAGATTTTGGGAATGCTCCTGCTAAGAAAATGCTCCGTATATTATTTTTTGGAAAACCCCATAAATGGATAAAATATCTCAAAAATTACAAAATTGCTCAAAAATGCTCTTTAATTGAAATCTGATCCACCCTTTGGCCAACACTGATCTGTCAAATATCTTTGGACTCCAAAGTTTGGAGTCAAGACACGTCTCAGGCGACTAACAAAAACAAGGCTATTCTACCTAAAATTAAACTACAGCTTTCAATATCAAGATCATTTTACACAATTCTTAAGCAGAGTATAGATGTAGAGCTGTTCAGAAAAAAAATAAATTTAGAGCTTAAGAATTGTCTTCATCAGCAAAAATACTGCCCATCACTGAAAGAAATGTTTTATAAAACAATTCAATAGATTTGAGTCTTGTTTTCAAAACTATTCCGTTTGTAATATCAGATGAAATCACGTGATTCGAGTCATTAATTAATTAAAAATAACAAATACTCACAAAAACATTCTTTGGTTACAAATGGATTGAATTATCAAATATTTATTGGTTTCAGAATTCATTGTCTCATATATTAAATGAGTTTTTGTATACAATTATTAATAATAAACCATAAAATAGAATAAATAATATTTCTCTTCAAACAAATGACAATTCTTTCCCGAAAAGAAATATTCCGCAAATATTTGCACTAAAATCGAAAACAAGTTAACTAAAAGGTCCTGAGAAGTAATTCTCATTGTTTTTATCAATTAATTCAAGCGTTTATTTAAAGGAAAAAATTGTTTAAATTACTAAAAGTCGAAATCAAATGGATTTCTAGAAAACTATTAAAAATCAAATTCGAGTGAAGACATGTTTAATGGAAGTTCCAAATAATGGTAGTTGTCTTATGTATTGCATGTCTGTCCCTTACATAGCCTTAACCTTCAACTGCTTCATTTTGGGGGTCTTCCTCTTGAGTTCACGTTTATACTCCTTTTCCTCCCATTTGCGCTGCTTTTCCGGATCCGATTCGTTGAGCATTTTCTCCTTTTCCACACGACGGCGCTCATCCTTCTTGAATTGTGCCTGTTCCTGTCTCTGTGCATGGGTCATCTTAAGGTACTCCTCTTCCACTTTCTGTCTGTTCTTCTCGGCCTTCATTTTGCCCTCTTTTGAGAGACGGAATCTCTTGACTTTGTCTATCGAATAGAAGACGAGTTGAAGCAATGGTTTCATTCTTTCGATCTCTTCGTAGTTACGAATGCTATTACTCGGGACTAACAGACAAACCCTTAGTTTTGGACAAATTCAGAGAATCTAACTCACAGTTGAAGGCAAAGATCAACACTTTTTTAGTTTCTGGAAGTTTTATGGGTTGAGTGTCACTGAAATCAAACAAATTATTTATTCAATCGAATCAAAGCATTAATAAAATACTAATTATTTAATAACTCTTTGCTCCAAATCTATACTAGCAATAAATGGTTAGATTGTGGTTAGTATGGTCGAGTGAATTTGTCGGTCATGGAAGTGATAGTAAATGAGGTCATACTCTGATAGTTTGAGTCCTGCATATTGATCAGTGAAATGGATGTAATCGATGCAATCCTCGTATTTCTTAAGTAGTGAAATGACTTTAGCGTCGAGTAGAACTCCGGCCGCCTCTCCTATTTCGCTCAACAGAATAAACTTATCGCCCGAAACGCCGTACTTTTCGGGAGACTTCTTCTCCGGACAGAAAGTATTCTATAAAAGAAACACTAAATATATGTCCAAAGAGTTTGTCATCGCTTACGATATCGTGAACTTCTTTGGCCAGTCTTTGAGCGCTCTTTTTGCTGGCAATACAAAAGACATAACTGTCCATTGAGTCGGCATTAAGACTGACTCGAATCAACTGATAATTGGGACAACCATTCAATTAATTAGGGATTCAAAGCAATGTGTGAATTGACATACGATTTGATCCGTCGATGGTTTGAAATAGTTTGAGAGGACATTCACTAAGTCCTGGCGTTTAAGAAACTTGAGCTCAACTAACATTCCTTCGACACAAATCCTTCCGCTACACCACAGAGTGAACACACTCTCAGTCTCTTTGATAAGACCCGGGTTTTCAATCTCTTTCTTGCCGTCATCGCCGACGAGTGCGAAGTTAGAGTAAAGCAGGTCTTTGTGGACCTCAAACCAGGTGTCGGCCATCTTCTGGTTCTTGGATCGGCCGGCAATGAAATTAAGGAAATATACGACCAGACCGGCGATCATTAGGAACTCCAAGTAATAACTCTCCCAATTGGACCGCAAATGGAGGGGAACTTTGGTTATCTTGAGGTCAGGTTTCTTATTAGTGTTCCGATCACTTGACTCCACTCTATCCCCACTTTCATCAAATTCGGACACATTCTCGAACTCTTCGTCGTCTTCTTCGTCCTCAACAGTGGACTCACTTTCATCTGAATCTTTGGCCAAATTGTTTTTGTCGAGAGAATCACTGTTTCGGTCATCCCGTGAGTGGCCATCACTGCTATCCTCTGATTCATGGATTTTGTCAGTAATGATGGGATCCGAGTCCTCATCGATCTCTTCAAACTCTGCGAACTCATTGTCTTCGTATTGCTGGTCAGCAGACAATTTAGAGGCCACTCCAACGCAACACATCTCAAGAATGAGAGCCATCACCAGATTTGTGGCCAAAATTAGAGACAATAAGTTTGAATATTTACGTCTACAGCGGGATAATAAAAATCCCATTTTTGATAAATAGTTTGGTAAAAATTGGATGAAATAAACGATATTTTCCTCAAAACAAGATTATTATCACATGTTTTGTATTTAATTTGGTGTCCAATCAATAGAGAGTTGTGTTGACCGGCAGAGCACTACAGGTCTCCCATAATATACGATAACTTTGAAAAGTGGCGCAAACATTGAACATAGAATTGAATTAGAATTGTAGACAATTAAGACTAGGTCAACTTAAATGTGACATTTAATAATTACCGTTTTTCCTGGTATATTGTGGTAACGCGCATGCGTACCACTGCGCGCCCCCACTCTTTGCATCCTTTTCCGCCCAACTCTCACACCACTCGTTAGTATTGATCTAAACGTCGGTCTGAACGACACGTTTCCTTATTCGTAA
>JAQIWF010001915.1:0-10412 GCA_034694965.1 Ceratozetes gracilis
CTCTTTTTGAGGACTTCGTCGTCACATGTCTTCCCGTTGTGGTACAGATTCAGTATATTTAAGTCGATTTCTTCGTTGGTTTCCGTCAGCTTAATGTTGACATAAAAAGTTGAATCCCTTCCCTCGTCAGTCAATTCCACTCTTAACCGAAGAATTTCTTTGTTTTCAGTTCCTCTCAGTTTCTTCGACGTAAACATATTCTTCTGTCCGTCATATACCGGATTAATGCCGAAGAAGAGGTGACTGTCGTTCTGAGAGTAAGACTTAATCATATTTTCAAATATCTTTCGATTTAGTTTTGTGGCCATCTTTTTGGAGAATTTGTTTTTCTTCTTCTCATCGATATTTGATTCCTCGACTTCTTTGTCGACCTTTGAATCCATTCTTTGTGTTTTGAAACCTCTCTCGATATCGATGTCGTAGTGATAGGCCTTCTGTTCACCGATTCTTAACTGGAAGTGATTTGTCAACAATTGAATGCTTTCCCCAATTGTCAGATCATTGGGTCTCTGAGGGAATGGCATTGTTTTGAGTTCTTCGACGACAAGCTTTCTCTCCATTTCTTTGTCTAAATCCATATTTTAATCAAAGGACTAATCTTTCAGTTTTATAACTGCTCTCAACCCGAGAATAAGTCTCTAATCTGATCCACTAATTAATCCAAATTCAAAGAATCAAATAATTATGAATTGATTCCAATTGATGTCAACTTTGAGTTAATTACTGTCTATAAGTGTCTTAAAAGTGTTTTATGTCGACTCATATGTGATTTCATTGCATAGGTTTCACCCCTTTATTCATATCATACTATTGTGACTAAAGGGGAAAACCTATGCAATGGATTGATATCTGACTCATATATGGAGAGATGGCCAGGAAGGGGGGTTAGCCCTAAAATTTACCCTTTACCACTCCCTGAGTCGAAGAGATTTGAAAAAATGAAAGGGGACTCAATTAGTTAAGAAATATATGTATAATAAATACATGTATTCAATGATTTAAAGATAGAAATAAGGTTAACAAATTATAACCATGCTTATTTTAGAAAATAATTGGAGGTTAAAGTTTTATGTAATAAAATCTATAACTTCTTCATAAAATGCATTGTAGATAACCCTTTATCCTTGACACTGTATCACTAAAGTGTGAATGTCCATGATGCTTTTGGAAATAAAATCGAGTTCTGTATGGATTGTAAGTTCGAATAAACATTTAAGTCTAGAAACAGATTAATTAGAGATAAAGTCAATTGAAATCAAATATAAGACAGATGTAAGTCTCAAAAGCCATTCAATTGATTCAAAATCTTAACTCAATTATCGTAAACATCAAACTGAAAGTTCTTACCAAAAGTTGATTAAAACTTATCACTACTTATTTGGAATTCAATTCCTATAAAAACTCCATTTCTTAAACAGTTGTGAAGAGTCTATAATGTCAGCCAAAAGAATTAAAATCGCTGTAATCGGAGGCGGAATAATTGGGACGTCTTCTGCCTTAGCATTGATTGAATCCATTCCTAATATTGACATAACTCTTATATCAGAGAAGTTTACTCCACACACGACAAGTGATGGCAGCGGAGGACTTATTTTTCCCTATTTACCAGGAAAGACCTCCCCGGGTGACAACCGAATGAGCCGATGGGTGTCCCAAACGATGCAATATCTGAACCAACATTTTATGTCTCCAAACTGTGGAAAACTGGGAATCGGTTTACTCTCGATGTATATACTTCGCGGAGAGAATGAAGATAACGAAACACCAGAAGTGGCTCAAGAAATGGTTAATTATAGACATCTCACTCCAAAGGAACTGACACTTTTTGGCAATCAATGGAAAAGTGGAGCGTTTGTCACCACTTACTTCGCAGAATCTGCTAAAATGTTGCCCTTTTTCTTACAGATATTTAAGTCAAAAGTAAGATAACTTTAATCTTTGAAATTCATCTCAAATTAGTTAATGTTCTGAAGGGCGGGAAAGTTGTCCAAAAGAGAGTCTATAGCTTAAAGGATATGAGTGGTCAGTACGATATTGTCATCAATTGCACGGGTGTTGAAGCATCCAAATTGGTTGACGATCCCTTAATTATGCCTATAAGAGGACAAGTATTCCGGGTGTCTGCGCCATGGATTAAGCACTGTGTTATGACTGAAGACCACTACATTATACCAAACAGTGATACTGTCGTTTTGGGCGGAACTAAACACTACGGAGACTGGAATCTCAATGTCGATCCCAAGGATAGTAAGAATATAATGGAGGCCTGTTGTCAACTCCAACCAAGTTTAAAGTCAGCTCAAGTTATTAAAGAATGGGTAGGACTCAGACCCGGTCGAGAAGAAGTAAGACTAGAGACTGAAGTCATTGAAAGCTTAGGGAATAAACTACATGTGATTCACAACTACGGTCACGGAGGGTCAGGCGTTACACTATTCTGGGGCTGTGCTCAAGAGGTTATTCAGAATGTGAACACAATATTAGCGGAAAGTCTGAACTCAAAGCTATGAAAAATACTTTTGAATGAATCAATCATTTATTGAAACGATTAAAGAATACAATATTTAAATAATCGTTAATTAAATAAATGGTTATTTAAAAAATGATAACCAAATGGATGAGAAAATTAATAAATGTTTCAACAAATCACTATTTGTGAGCAATTAATGGAAAAATACTTATTTTACAATTAGTTTAAGTTTACAATAATATACACCGTTTTGTCTCAGATGTAATCGAAACAAAAATATTAATGAAAATTGTCTGCAATTATTGTATCGCATTATATAACACACAATAGCTATACATTCAACTCATTTCCTCGATTAATACGTTTTCCAGTAATTCAATAAATATTAAAACTAAAAGTAATTCAATTAAATTAATAATCAACTCATTGTGAAAATCAGATAAACTTATCGTGCATTTGATTCAATTGAACTCTGCATAAATTGGATGACAACTGTCCCTAAACTTACATTACTTTCCAATAGACTTGAGTTAAATTTCATTCGGCATTAAATTAATTAAATCGGAGTATAATTTACATGAATTTCGATTATTTCAAAATTTGGAATAACTTTGGTCTCAAAAATATCTAATTTAACACAAATTCTATTTCTCTTTACCCCCGGATTTATTTGAAGGAGTGCTGGAAGTAGTGGTATAGGGATAGTACAGACTTTGTTGGCTTTGAGAGGACTGGTATAGCGGTGAGTAATCCATTGCATAGAGTCGTGGATTACTCAGAGGATTAACAGCCCGTAAATAGTTCTCAAACATATTCAGATAAGTGGCTTCATTAGGGGCTCCGGCGTAGGTCTGTGTCGTCGGTGTTATAGGACTCGTCGATATTATAGGACTCGTCGTTATGATTGAATGACGACTATTCACATTCGACATAGAGTTCTGTTTAGTGGTGTTCACAGAGTTGTCGCTACTTTTGTTGGGTACGGGAGTAATGGTGAGGGATGTGCTGCGGTTGAGAGAGGCGTTCATTTGCTGTCTGGCTTTGTCGAGCTTTGACACATTTGAACGCATTTCCTGTTCTTTTTGAGCATTAGATGATTGAATCAAAGATATGGAACCACTGGAAGTGTACTTTTTAGGCAGTTCTGTATTTCGCATAAAATTCATATTTGAGACCGAATTCGATGAACTCATTGAAAGTTTTGGTTGTGAGAGATGTGGAGTCGATGTCTTCGGGTGATGTGAGAACTGAGGAGAGGTGTGTGCGATCTGTGGTTTGGGTGCACTGCTCTGCTGTGGCTTTTGTTGCACTCTATTGTATGGTTCGGGAGACGACGCGATTTCAATACAAATTTCAGGCTTCGAGTCCTTATTATTGGCAGAACTGTTGAACCCTTTGGCGAACATCTCATTGAATGGAAGCGGTGTTTGTGGTAATGAAGTGTTCTTTGAGTTCCTCTGACTGGTGGGTGTGCTGTTGGCTGAAGAGTTGGGGTAATCGCCTAAACTTTGTTCTATAACTTTGGTGAGACAGGCCTCGTGACTCAGTTTCTCACTTTTCTCCCCCTTATATGTCCCTAATATTAAGTTAACCGCCGGTGAGACTGAAGGAGAGGGAGAACTAGATTTGATTGAATCCGATTTAATACACGATTGGTTGGGAGATGTCTTCAGATTCATTGGTGACATTCGACCGGTGGGTGTTGTGAATGGTTTGGGGGAAGAGCGCGCTTTTGTCGACAAATCCATTGAAGTCAGATTAATCACCTCATGAGGCGTCACATTATTCTTAACTTCTTTTGGTGTTGACATGAATTTACTGACGAGTCCTTCACTTAAGTTTTCGTTCACTTTATTATGCATTTGATATGAATTGGGAATCGATTTAATGGATGTGTTGGCCGTCTGTTTGGGTTCAACGGAATTATTGTTCTTTTCGGTGACCATTGGCTGAGATTTAGTGTGTCTTTCATTAGACAACTGTTGAGTTTGGACTCTATTTGATTGACTTTGTGGTGACAGTTGTGTCGGTGGGGCTGTTGATTGTGATGGTTGTGTTGTGGTTGTGATGGGCTGTGAAGCTGATTGTGACGGAGGGGGTGATTGTTTTGATTCCGGGGGAAGTATTTGTCGAATCCATTTAATCTTATGCTTGAGATGTTCTAAAGTCATCCATCCCTTCGGGAAAACCGGTTTAATATCTTTGTCTAAGAATTCATACAAATAGTCTTTGAGACTAATTGAGTGACTTTTAGACCCGATTTGGTCGTAAAGGTTGAGTTTAGCGGTGACCGCAGTATTAAACTGTTTCTTCAGTTCAGTACTAAAAGCAAACACTTTTCGCGGAACTTTGACGGGACTGTCGGGTTGTGCTCCGCTTTCGAATTTGCGTTTGGCCTCATCCATCATCTTCTGGTAATTGTCAAACACTCGAGGGGTCAACACTTTAATTAAGACCCTAATGTTGGTTAAGGCAGTTTGCAGCTCATAATCAAATGCTTCCGTCGATATCTTCTTCGCTCTGGTCATCAGAGTCTGTTTAGTGCAGGGAAGGTGTGACGCTAAGTGGGAGTATACTTGAGTTCGGTTTGTCTGTGCCATTGTCCTACACTTTCGCTCAATTCTGAAAATAGTATACATTTGTCAATAAAATGAACACAAATTGGGATTCACTGAAGACGTACTCAAAGAGAAGTTGATTCACTTCTTCGTTAAAGAAATTGCGTTTCCCATCGTGTGATGTTTGAGCCAACTGTCCAACAGATTAACACATTTAACAAATCATTGAAAACAACAATAAATGGATAAATACTTTTTTAATCCTATCGATGAGTGCCATCAGGTCTATGGGCACACCTTCGGGCAATTTAACTACAACTGAACTGTCCTTCTTGTTAAGGTCTTCCCCATCGGAACTACAATTGGCTTCAATTACAACTACATTCTTATCCTCTTTGGGGCGTTCCTCGCCATTGGGTCGTTCTGTTCCTTTGGCCACTGAGTCGATGACATCTCGAACCGAAGTCGAGATAACGGCTTCATTAGAATCTGAAGAATTGATTTCGATTTCTTCGATTTCCTCACTATTATCGCTAGTATTTGGTTTCGCGGACTTCTTCTGGAGAAGCATTTGTGCGACCGTTCGGTTGTGTTTAATCTTCTTTTCCCTCAATTCGTCGGAACGCCGTCTCTTTGAATCAATTAAACCTATTTTGCGTTTGCGCTGAAATATAAAACATTTCAATTAAAGTAAAATAAGAGAACATCTCATCATTTCCTTCAATAAGTAAATTATGGACTCATTTATATAATTAACATTTGAGACAAACCTTAATAACAACGGGTCTTATGTTGTCCTCCTCTTCATCGTCTTCATCGTTATCTTTTTCAGGTGAAAGTGGTCTGAATTCAAGAGATCCACAATTGATATAAAAGCCGCCATATTTGGTGGTGAGAGTGGACGGAACCAATTCGTCATAAGCCTCTTCATTGTCAATGAAAGGGTCAGTTTCGTCATAACCCATCCCTTTGTCGATATAGTCTTCCATTCGTTTTCTCTTCTTTGGGCCATATTTTTGCTGAAAGTGTTTCTCCAAATCTTTGAGACACTGTTCGTCTTCATTGGTGGCCAACGGGTCCGATGTATCGGCATTTGGTTCAACCTTTGGTCACAACAGTTATCAGTAAAACATTGAAAACAAATATTTAAATGAAAGGCAATAAAATGTCCGCAAATATGAAAACATTGAAATTATAAGAAAATGAGATAAGGAATGGACACAAATATGATAATAAGGACAGAGAGGAGGGGTTTGTCCACAAATCATACATTTTTCTGGTCATAGGCTTTAATCAAATCATTGAACGAGAATTCATTGCATTCTTCGCTTTCGGTGTTTAACTCCAAAACAAATCGTTTGCATTTCGGCTCTTTCGGTGTCTTCGGCTCTTTTGTCTTCTTTTTGTCCACTTTGTCCGAAGTAGTGACCGTTGGAATCGCTTTGAGTGATATTCTTCTCACTTCTGTACTCATTTTGGACACAAATAGTAAAACAATGAGAAAACACTATTAAATGAAATATTTTGCGTCACTTTGTATACCAATAGAGTCGACACTCATTTCTAACGCATTAATAATTGATATAAAACTCAATAATAATAATAAGTAATAAACACTCGATTTGTACACAAATTAATAAATAAATAATTGATTCAAAATATAATTCAAAACTTTAGTCAATAAACTGATCCATAGTTTAGACTTTTGGAGAGAAGTAAAGACAAAGAGAATTTGAATTCACTTTAATATATGAATAATTGATTAATTAATTAATTAGATTAGTGTTTGAGTGTCTATTAGTCCGCCATCACATGTGAGACATCAGACGGTTGTGCAGACAATGACAACAATATCACAACACGAGAGACAAAATTCATGATATTTTTAAATCCATAACCTTTTGATAACCGCAATCATCGGTCAGACATCGACTATAATCCCTACAAATGGGGCCAAACATTCGTTGTCAGTGTTTAACACTTAAACACTGTTTTACACTGTTTTCCAGTCATTCAATTCAATACTAAATACCATCCAATCAATGAAAGAAAGCGTAATATTTACACAAATTATGACAACTATTATGTAATCAAAACCAAAACTAAACTTCAATAAGTGCTAAGAACCAACTTTTCTTCCAACTTATGTCTTAATGTAATCTTGGTCTATCACACTCCTATCTTGCAATTAATTGGCTTTATTTGTGACATTTTGAATCAATTAATGTTTTGGCAAAATTGCCTCAACTTTGGTTGAATGGGAAGTGCAGACAAGCGGTGGAGAAACTGATGCCTTATTTTATCTGTCAAGCGATGCATTGAGAGGTTTGTGCTCTGCTTTCCTGCAATGCTTTACTGCTTTCAGTGTTTGTGGCTTTTCAGTGAAAGCATCTTCCGATTAGCACAGACAGCAAAAGTGATGAATCACAGGTTGCGCTCATTATTGCAACTAATTGTTTGCTTAATGACTACCCATGATAAGCATATTTTGACAAGATCATAATTTTATATTCATGTAAATCATGAAATTCTTCTCTTGTTTATTAACTAATGCATGAGTTTGTAATTTTGTTTGAATAGATTACTGAATGTTGAGTCGAGTGTATCAAATGGACAAAAGACTGGATTATAGGGCGGATTACTATCAATGCAAACGGAATACACATTTCTAAGACCAGAACCAGAAATGGTGTTCACATCGTTTCTATGGTAATATGAATATCTCTGATAAATAAGTGATTTATTTATGAGTCAACTTTCGTGCTATGAAACTCATTTGCAAGATTAGATAATTTTATAATAACAAGGCAAATAAGGATTCGCTCATTTTATTTACACAATTAATCATTAAAACGCATTTTTCCACAAAATGTCAAAAATATTTGTATTTGTTTTTCTTATAAAACTTTATAAATAACCTTAAGGAATGTTCTAATCAAAGTACCTTGTTCAAATTGAGAATCAGCTAATTGGCTGATTGCGTAATAAAGTCAGACATCATTTAAAAGACATTAATTTTATTGTTTTGAGTATAATATATACAAAGAGTTGTAAATAATTAATACTTTGAAAACATAGGAAATAATTAAGAATTTGTTAAATACTTTTAAATTACATTTGAATACAAAAATTACTTCCAAACAATTGGACACAAAATAGTTTTAACGGCGTTTCAACTTAAGGCATGAAAATTGCAAGAGTTTTGATTTAATCGTTTTGTCGACACTCCGGGTATTATTAATACAGTCGTCGTAAATATTTTCATTTGATTTAAATTCGTTGGACTTTTTTGCTTCAATCACTTGAGAATCACTTTGAGATCGAAGTCTATTCTTCCACTTCAGGGCTTTGTTTGGCTGAGAATATAATGAACTCAACTTTTCATCCGTTTTATTATTATTCGAGTTCTTTGTGTTGAACTTTAACTCGAGGTACACGTCGTGGGCAAAAGTTCGCGGGGGTTTTGGCACAGGGTTTGGCTCACTCACTATACTTATGTCAAATCGGTTGGGATTAGGCACTAAAGTGGGACTCAGGTCCTGACCGTTGTCTGATGAGATGAGAGGGTTGTCACTACTTTTGCTTAGTTTCAGGTTTGGGTTATTGAAGATTTTGCTGTCATTTCTCAGAGTTTGGTTCAGTTTTTCAGTGAAACTCTTGTCTGCGATTGACTTAATTTGTTTGCATTGAGGACCGGATCTCTTCTTCTCATCACTTTTATCCGACAAATCCCTTATTTTAGTGCTATTTCTAAAGGGAAGTGAAAATCAAAACTTACTTTTGACTACTTTAAAAAGTGACCAATGTCAAATACAGGAAAAGTTTAAGGAACTAAAAAAAAGTTAATTGCTTGAAAAAATAATGACGTACCTATTTTTATCACAATCAGTCTGATTATTGGCATTAATATCGAGTTTGTTTTGTTCGAACTGATCTCTCAGTCTTCTAACTGATCCAAAACTGTTTCTATTTTCGAAATCCATTGGTTTTGAGAACTTTAACCAATGGTTTGGAGTTTCAAAACAAATCTTATTTACAGTACATTTGAAACCATTTTTAGTGAAAACACTTAAACTGACGGCACAACCATTGAGGCGAAGGGGAGTCCGACTGTTGTTCAACAGGTGTTCACACACTCTGACTGACTCTCACACTCTGTCCGACTCTAATGAATGAATTGCCGTTTATTTCAATGATATAAAACTCGTTTAAATGATGTGGGAATCGATGTGAAACCAGTTTCCAGTCAACCCACTAATTAGTCTCCAAACTATCAATAGAGGAAAGCATTCAAAGCAGGCTCACACAGCAATTAGCATGTTCACTTCATTAATTTGTTTTCAATTTTACTTTTTTTAACTCACAAAAAGTTTGAGAATTTCCCAAAAACAGTAATCATTTGTCATTTCAATCATTTCAATCAGTTTTCACTCCAATTTGTATTTTGAGGTTATAGTCATTAACTCGATATTTGGTTTCAATTCATAAAGAAGTCATCTGATATGAATTGCTATTGAACTTGCTAAATTTGCATAAGCTTGGCAACACTCAAGTCAAATGAGACATAAAATTTGAGAAACTTTAGGAATTTGCTCAACAATTCTATTAATGGGATATCATTGATATCAATGAAATATTATATCATATACTACTCTGGAGTATATTTTCATTCACCATGATTCAATAATAACTTATTAATAGTTAATTTGTATATCTAGATGAGATAGTCTAATGTTTGCCTGTTTCTGCCTAAGAGTATATTAAAAGTGAATGCTCTAAATTAGGCAAGCACCTCATTTGGATCTCAAATTTCAACATTTTTCCTGCTCAATCTGAGCTATTCAAATGTCAAAATATACATTAGGTGTGAATGAATAATCCCAAGTTTATTTCTATTAAACAAATATACGCCAATAAATTACAAGCTATATAATACTAGCTTGATTATATAATAATATAGGCAATGTATATAAAGCTCCTAATAGATGAATTGCCTGAAAGTACTCTAAATATTCCTTTAATCTTAAAGTAAATTTAATATTATCTGAAAAACTTCACAATCCATGTGACCCTTAAATTTCAAATACCATGTATTTTATGATTTGTGGAAAAGTCTAATCGTTTAAAATTAACTAATATTTTCGAGAAATCTTTGGTTCAATTGGTAGAAGTGTTTATAAGATGCTATTGAGAACTATGAAAACATTGACCTAGTCAAACTATGTATAAATATTGATTAACCATATATGGAGTTCATTCCAATATAATCTTAAAGATACAAATAAGTACTCGAAATGAGGGCTCAAATGTCATATTATATCAGAATTTATTCGCTATAAGTCACTAAAAGTCTCATCAATTTATTCATTTATAATATTTAAATA
>JAQIWF010001916.1:0-10411 GCA_034694965.1 Ceratozetes gracilis
GTTCACTACTTCCTGGACTGTTAGTACTTCCAGTACTGTCACTGTTCGCTGGCGGTGGTCTCAAGTCTGCAATCTTGACATTCATGTGACGTCTGATTCCCTCATTTTGATTCTCGACTTCTGCGGGTCCCGACGGATCTAATCCAAACTGACCATCCATTTCCTCCTGTTCTTCGCTCAGTTGAACCATTGGTTCATTTATGGGGAAAGTGGCGGAATTGATGTCCTCCGTAGCTATAGATGAGTCACTTGTCATCAGCTGTTCTGAGACCTGGTTTTCTTGCAATTGGTTTTGTCGGACGACTTCTCTTCGTCGCTGTCTTTCATCTCTTTCTCGTTGTTGTTCTTGAAGTCTGGCCGAAGTTCTTTGTTTGGTATTACCGAAGAGTCGATTCGTGAAACCCCTGACTCGATCAATAGGTGTCAGTGGTTTCCGGTTTCCGTCGGCCATCTTTGTTATTGTCTCCTTTAGCGAGAGGTTCTGCGTTACCTAGCACTTCTACCAGTGATAGACGTGGCTGAGCGCCCGTTGCTCTTCGGGACCAGTTCCCAGTCGCGTCCCTATTGGTGTCGCTTTGGGGGCGTTTCCTCGTCCTTATCGGTGGCCAACAGCTCTTGGAGTCGGAGTTGAGGGCTTCCTTCCTCTTAAGCTCCACTCAGCTATTCCTCCACTCCTTTCTGGAGTTTGTCCGCCGATAGACTCAATTAGAGACAACTCAAGAGTGAACACAACGTATAAGAAATTACAACATTTTATTAGGACTTTAAATGTAAGGCTATTATAGTCGATAAACGACTCACTCTTATGAGTGTTAAAACTGAACTGAAAACAAGTGATCAGAAAACATGTGATTAAAACAGTTGTGAGTCGACGCCAGGGCTCTCTCTCACCATCACCTGACCCTTTCCGGCCCCTGTCCTCGTCAGGCATACATCATTCCTCCCTTTTGACTGAAAGTCACTGAAGAATCAATGAAAGCCTTCGGAGGACTGATTCCCTGGACGTCGACAACAAATAAGTAAAACATAAGAAATGATTTTCTACTAAAATAAGTGATTAATAATAAAAACGTTATTTGAATCAAATTATTATAGAAAAAGAAAAAAAAATGAGTCTTTAATTCGTTTTGTTATCATCTCTTCATTTGTCGAATGATTGGATGTCTTCGCCCTGTCTTTTAATGGCTGTCATTGCCATGACTTTGATGTCTTCGATCTTCTTCTCTGTCATTCTTTTCCAAACTTTCGATAAGTTTCTCATCGAGTCTTTGAATATCTCTGACTGTGTTTCCAGTCTTTTGTCAAATCTTGAGATAATACCTCTTAAGTGATAATTCGCTCGAATTCTTCTGATTTCGGTGATAACGACATCATATCCTTCGTCTCTGAGCACAAGTAGAGACCATTCTCTATAGAAACGCCTCTTTACGATACGTCGGGCCAATCGATGGCTTGCGGTCACTATTTCTCTCCAAACCTTCTTCGCTGAGACATCTGTTGCTATCACTCCCACCACAACCGATGCCATCGCTTCAAAAACGGTGTTGTCGTCGATTCCTCTCATTTTAGAGATCAAAAACGGCTCTAACTTATTGTCGATGAAGTCTTGCGCTTCGATTTTCACGTTTTCCTCCCAAACCGAGGCCTGTCCTCTACTATTCAAAATGGCGGCTAAGCTGAGGAATGGCGCGTAAATCTCTGCCATTGCAAACATATGGCGCCGAATGTACAACAAATCACTCTTTCTTCTCACCTCTGCTTGAAATGAAGGCATTCGATGCCACGATCGGTATGTCTGTCCACTCATTCTGTATTCGAGTCCCCAAACGGCTGTCCGATTCGCTCCCAAAAGGATCAGTTGAGTTCTGTACTCAACTGGTGTCCAATTCATATGTTCTCTTCGCGTTTCAGTCACTAATCCGTAAGTGAAGAGCACTTCCGAGTTATCGACTCTTTGCACTCGAATTTGTTGTCCAACAATGGGTTCGAGTCGTTCCACAGTTTGTGTCCATTTGGCCGCTGAAGAGTCCATGTATTCAATTATCTTCTCTTCGATCAATTGAATCGTTTTTCCTCTGTTTCTGGACAACCCTTTTCTTTCCGCCCAATTCATTGCCATCACTGAAGCGTTCATCTGATAGACGAAGACTTCCGTCTCATTGTTGACAAACAAGAATTGTCTTCGAGTTCGACGAAACCCTCTGTTTCTGTACTCATCCAACAGAAACAGTACTTTAATTCTTGTGTTGTCTTCGCTCTCCTCTGACATCACATAAGCCATCAACAACTTGACGTCATATCTACTGAAGAGTTCCATCAAATTGTTCTCCAAATCCTCTCCTGTGGTCTCAATCGGAGGGTTTTCTTCTCTTCGGGGCTCTGTTTCATCGATGGCTTCTTTACCCGATTGTAAACGACTTCTCATTCTTTTGATGTCTTCTCTGTACTCATAGTCTGTCATTGGATCAAATCCTGCGATTATTTCTCTAAATTCTTCCATTTTATTGATTTGATTGAAATTTTGACCAAAATTTCCCTTAAAATTAAGATATTTGCCGATAATTATGGTTAGAATTCGTCGTTCGACGCACTATTGGAACGCATAAAACAGACTGTTCTCCGGCTAACAGTTCAAAGGGTTTATATGCCGTTTAAATGTGTATACAGTTCTCCCCCTCTCTGTACCCCTCTGTACGAGAGCTGACCCTTACTTTTAGTAATCTTTTATTATAATTAAATTAATCACTTCTTTAGTTTAGTATAGATTTTCCTTTAAATTTATGGCACTTATTGTCAATAAATTATTAATTAATCGTTTCTTTAGTGAAGAATTCCTCGAAACTATTTTCGGCTGTCTTTTAGTCAACCATTCATTACATTATAAACACTGACTTAGAGTTCACTTCAAATCTTATTATTTATTACTTATTGTCTAAATCTCAAGACTTTTGCCAACTCTTTGGTCTAAAATCTTCTTATTTATGGCCAGAGTTTGTATTTTAACGAAAACTAATTATAAATTTGATGCAAAATTAGTTTCACTTTTGTTCACAATTTATGGCACTTTTTTTATCACTTATTAAAAACGATGCAATCGTTTAAACTTTTAAAACACAACTTTGAATATAAAATAAAACTCTTTAAATAAATCTCTTGTAAAATATCACAGATTTAAAACACGGCTTTCCTAAGCCTTCCATCATTTGATCCTCAGATCAAATGACTTCTTCTTTAAAATAAGGTTAAAATTTGTTAAATAAATGCTAAAAACAGTCACTCTTTCTTCAGACATGACTTCTCTTCTTATTGTTTTCTTTGCCTCACTTTTGCAAACTCTCCCAGACGTGAGGTCTGTCTGCGCTCTCTAACAGGTCTCTGTCCTTGACTTAAGACCTGTTCTTCTGATTTACTGCTCTCTGTTTCTGCAATAATTAGTGTTTGACTTAAAACTGATGCAATGTTTTGTGTTGAAAATAGTGGTGTTTGTGATGTCATTGCATTTCCTAATAATTTGTTAGTCTCTCCCCGAGTCTCAGACACCTGACCAGAGTTTGTGTCTCTGGGAGTAAACCCTTCAAAATCATTGGGTGAGCTCTGATCTGAGCTAACCCTGTCTTGAGAGTCCTCTCTGACTATCTCTCCATTGGTTTGGCTATTATTTGGCGACAGTCTGTCTGATTCTTGACCTAAATTTTGTCTAATTAATTGATTTCCACTTTGAATGCAATTCAAGTTTTGACTTAAATTCTGAGAAATGTTTGAATTGTTTTGCAATACATTTGTGTTGAAATCACTTGAGTTTTGATGCAATTCTTGCGAAACATTTCCGAAATCACTGAATAGCTGAGAGTTTTGTGACTCAACTTCTGAGTTATATAATGAGTTTCTTATTACTGATTGAGACGAGAGGTCTGTTATCGGGCCGTCATATCCCTCAGGAGTACCAAATTGATGGATGCCTTGTGTTTCGTTGATTCTGACCGCTTGTGATGTTTGTGATCTCAAAGACCTATCTGTTTGTCTCAACCCTTCCTCTCTTTCCATGAGTAGAGTCCATGCGTTCATGTCTTCGACATTCCAGATGTCTTGAGGTCTGACCACTTCATTCTGTGTCCTCTCAAACTCTCCCGAATCGATTCTTCGGCACATTTCTTGATATTTTCGCGGCTCTTTCCCGAAATAAGGGAATAATAACCGGCTGTTAATTGCTTTTGGTTTTCGATCTTTCCCTCTAATCCTAACCAACGGTTCTATTCGGTAAGTTCCCTCGATTATCTGCCGGGTGATAATCCAAGGACCCATTTTAAGTGGCCTTAACTTGTCTTTGATTTTATTTCCATAGTTTTTGCCGATGTCTTGAGTTTTATCCGTAACCCAAACAATGTCTTTGACTTTGAAAGGAGGAGCCAATAATTTTGAGTCTCTATACTCCTTCAAGAATATAATACCTTTCTATTGAACAAAATTATAAACAATTTTAACCAGATATTTTATGAAGTTTATTTTAATAAACCATGCTTATATTCATGTTTCAAAATATTGATTGTACATTAAGTTTGCATTAAATACTAATTAAATTTGCATTAAATATTCATTAATGTTCTCTAGATAATTTGTTTACATATTTTCAAAAGCACCTATTTCATATACAAGAATTTGGGTCAAAAAACAAGATCATACCAGAAGATAATTATCATCAATTAGCATAAACAATTTACTATTGTCTGCAATTATTTCTTGTTATATCTAAATATCATTATTAGAAACTTCTAGGATATTGCAAAATAATAAATTGACGCATAGAGACTTGATCATGGTTAAAATTGCAAGATTAATTAAGATGTCAAAAGCCTTTTATTCTACAATTATATCAAATTTATTATGTCTTTTGGGATGTGTTTACCAATCATTCAAAATAAGTGAACTCTACTTCTCATACGAGACCACAACTAATATCAGGTATGAAAGTGAGAATCAAATTGATTTACCCGGGATTACGATATGCTACGACAAACTGATCCAGATCAAACAACAATTCAAAGGGAATTTCACTCTAAGCAATAGAGGTTATAAAGACCAACTTAAATTATTCAATAATTTAACAATCAATGAACAAATTAACCACTTTGAAGATATACCCGTTCCTAACCCGGTTAGTTATTGTTCGGTGTATAACACAACCTTGCGTAGACCGTCTCCTTGTTACATTAAGAATATTCATTTCGATTCAAGATATTATTGCTTTACTTTATTTTCACAACTGAGCGGTGAATTTGATAAAGAGTACACCATTGCGAATGTCGATTTGGGCAGTACACAATCTGATCTAGCTGTTATCATATTGAAAAAGCCAAGATATGATGATGAGCCGAAGGCGTCATTTGTTACTATTAATTTGCATGATCGTAAACTGGACATTTACTCAGCTAGGCAACAGGGTTCAATTCCAGTCAATTCAAATTTAACTGATCTGTGCGTGCTCAAATACCACAAAACAATAATTAAGAACATGATGAAACAGAATGAAGGTCACTGTTCTAAGCGAAATCAACTAAGGTGCTCCAAAGAATGCAGAATTAAAGAATTTGTGTACAAGACTAACAAATATCCGGCTCATTATCTAATCTTTGGAAAAGAGAATTATCATGGAGATTTGAAATTTTCGTCTGATTCTGAATACAACGATTATAATTACAGCAATAATTGCCTTCAAAAGTGTAGACTCATTACTGACTGCTATAACGAGGACTTCACTGCAGTCGAAAAGGAGACTTCAAATGTAAACCCCGATCGTTCTAATCTTGTACTGATAGTCCAGTTTCCAACTCATCCGACAACAATCTATGAGATATCACTTCGAATGCAATTCGAGGAATACTTATGTCTAATTGCAAGTATACTTAATCTATGGTTCGGATTCTCAATACTTATGTTCATTCAATTCTGTTCACAAAAATTGCAAAACTATTACCAAACTGTAAATCGCACTGCAATTCATCTTTCAATTATTCAAAACGATGCAAGGCAATATTGGACAAATATAAAGAGAAAGAATGTTCAGCGTTTCAAAAGGGCAAC
Source organism: Ceratozetes gracilis (assembly GCA_034694965.1). NCBI lineage: Eukaryota > Metazoa > Arthropoda > Arachnida > Sarcoptiformes > Ceratozetidae > Ceratozetes > Ceratozetes gracilis. The sequence continues at coordinate 6,079 of JAQIWF010001916.1, forward strand.
CTATGCAAGAGCATTTGTTAAACCAGGAGTACCTTGTAAAATAAATAATGATAAGTTTGTGCAAGATAAATTTTAAGTTGGTCAAGCTCACCGACGACAGAGGGATCAGAGCATATATTTTCAAAAATAAAATATTGACTGAATTTAGTATTTAAATATAATTAATTAATTTAGTTCAATTCATAATCGTTTTATTTTCCATGTTATCTATCATATTTTTTCATATTTTCAATTAAATTGATAAATACGTTATATACAAATTTTATATTAGTGTTCATTGTTCCAAGGTAATTATTTCAAGATGACTAACTTGACTATTTGCCAGTTCAATTACTTTTACACACTTTGAGGGATTTTAACGCAGTTAATTGATAAATAAAATTTGCTTGTACAATAAAAAGGATTAAAGAAATAAATTTATTTATTCAAAAGTATCAATTTTATCTAGATTTATTACGTGGCAATTGTCCTCTTTTATTCCTATAATGCCAAAGGAAGGGTAAACAAAGTATTTTTAGATTTATTTTCTATTACTAGGTAGATCAAATCAATTTAGGAATATATCACAGTTATTTTTCATTGCAAACTTTTATAAAATCGCCCATTACATTTGCCTTGATTCAAATATGACATACATATTTCCTAATCAATTTCTGCTAAAAAACCTTTATAAGTAACTAGGTAATCATATGAAATTAAAGGGAATTTAGTGTCAGTCAAAACATTATATAACTTTAGAACTGTTAGAGTTATATAACAATTTAAGTGTTAAGGCTTCAAATTATTATGAATATCTTGGTCCTTTTGGTATATATGATTGGTAACATATTGTCCAAATTCAAAATAATGTCTAATCTTATTTTATTTAAGTATTAATCAGTGCTGATATAGGAATAGGTAAATATAAATTAATTAGACCTTTTCACTTGACTCAATTGTAATAATTCACCTAGATAGACGTATAAATAGACTTAAAATTGGAAATATCGGAAACTGCGAGGGACAGGATGTGGCCAATTATACCTATGTTATAACCTACACTCTGGATGCCCTTTGCAACCCGATTAAAAGTGAAAATAAAGAACCAAGTACTAATTACTTGATATCTTACTCACCCAATAATGTAAAGTCTGTGAATACCATCTTGCTCCTTAGTCGCATTTTATTTCCTAATGGAGGTTAGTTATAGAAATTATACTTGGCTTTTAATTATTTAAATTTTGTATTTGAAGCATATTACCAAGAGGAATTTCTATACTTTGTATTAAGGGGTAGTTTAGTGGGAAAGTATGTATATGTGAAAGTGGTGGGACTTCGCTCAGCCTACAGCAAGATATGTTCTTCTGTTTTGGGCTATTCATATGTTTCGACCAAAGAAGTCTTGATGATTGCTGACAACTTGAACATGGACATCTTTGTAAACCCAACTGGTGCGAGTGAACCATTCAAGAAGATAGCGTCGACTATTTGCAAGGGTAACTCAATTATTGTTTGACCTTTGATTGAAATTAGATCATTTAATTGCTAAATAAATTAAATTTACAAAATTGTATATTTTAAGAATATTCAATGTTACCAAGTTGTTGTCTTGATAACTTTCTAGTAATCTTTCAAGAAGACTGTATCGATTATTTGCAAGAGTAATACTATTACTTTTGATTATCTTAATATAATTTCCTTGCACAATAATGTTGACAAGTAATAAAAGGATAAATTAGAATGTAATATATTTAAAAAAAAGTATTACCTAGGTTTATTAATATTACTAAAAATAAATAGAAATTCGTTCAAATTTTCCCTAAAAACTCATTTGAGCAATATAATTTGAAGCATTAATCACATGATAACATATCAAATAAATCAGTGTAGGAGACGGCTTTGTTTTCGCGGTGATTGTTCACTAGACTACTCTAGTGTGTATTTTTTATCCTGGCGTATTTACTGTATGTTGAATTGCCCATTAAACTAGGAACTGACCAATCACAGTCGTAGAATTTATTGTTTATTTTTTTCAAGCATCAAATATGTGGTTAAAGACTTAATCTATGTTCCCTCGGATCAAATATATATAGAAAATGCTTACATATATTAAACATCATTGATCTGCACTTTGAATATTTACATTGACTTCAACATAAATTAGGAGAAATATCAGTGTCATAGATCTAGGTGAATAGAGTTGACTAAGTAGATTATTTTTGCAAAATATAAGGTTTAAAGCATTATATTCAAACATAAATGTTGAAAATAAACTGAATCATCTATCAATTATTACTCATGTTTAACATGTATTGGAATTTGTCAATAAAAACCAGTTTAATTATCGCTAGTTGTATTCATATATATTATTAAAAGCATATCAACTAGCAGTGAAAAATATTTGCTAAATAATTGATTGAAATTATTCGTATATTCAGAGTCTTAAGGATAAACATAATACATTGAAAAAAATCTAATGCCTTGTGTTTAAAGTCATTCTTTAAATTAAACTGACATTTAATAACACAAAATTAATGATAGTTACAATATCTATAACTATAATCAAATTTTATTTTAATAAGTGGTGGATGTGGGGGGGGGATATTTAATTCGATAACATTTTGTAAATTTAAAACTTATCTCATCTGATATGCTTTGCATAAGATTTACACAAACTCTTAATATTATTGTTTAAAAGCTTGAATTATAACCATAAGTAAGAATAAGAATCACCAAGGTGGAGAATATTTTTTTACCTCCACCTTGGTAATTACTATATTACATTAAATAATTTGCATTAATTTCTACTGTAATAATATCGCCAAATAAATGGTTGCTAATTTGAAGCTTTAATTTGGGTTTAATTTACAGCTTTAATAACATTTGAAAGTTTTAAAACTTATATCTAATAAATTAATACTTTAAAATATCAAAATTTTAAGTTATCTGTTGCCATTGACCTTGCTCTGATTTTATACCTTGTTTGCCAAATGAATTATGCGTACTGAATTGACATAATTTGATTAAAATATGAAATTAACATGATAAGATTTGTCTCATACAAGTTCACAAAGTATGCTCTCTCTCTATGCAGTGATTGTTTACATTATATGCATTGAGAGCTAAAGCATTGCGTCATTGTATTACATATACATTTGACTATTAATTGGCGGATATATAATATGTTTAAAAATCAATTAATTTTAATACAATTATAGATAATTAATGGCCATAAGAATATGTAATTAACTAATTTTTATAATATCAGCAAAACAAACAAGTTATTATTCTAATCTAAAATCATAGGAGTTGATAACATCAGGTTTGAGATTTTTTCCAAAACTGGTGTTGGAGTTAACTCCTGACTGTTAGCCATTAGAACCATTGTCAACAGGTTTAAGATTTTTTCAAACCTGTGCCAGAGGTCAAACTGTGAGATTCTTGACCGCAGGCCGGCATAAGTCTTGAGGGCATCGCCTTATTTTGTTAAATATTAGAGGGAAAAAATCTTTTATTTATCTATTATTTATCTCTTAGATAATGATAAGCTCTTTTCGTTAAAGCCTTTGCTCACCTGAATGTAGTGAATATCTCAATGGATTAAAAATTAATATCAATTAAATCATTCTTTCATTTACTGATCAAAATTTCACTCAATTTATCAGTAAGTTTTCGGTTGTCTTAAGGTCTTTGGCCATAAATTGCAATACTTTTATCGCATAGTTTTGATAAATGTCTCAAATAGTATTGATTTCAAATTGAAATCCAAAACTAGTGAATCAATATAACAAAAAGCATATAATCTAGCATTTCATACAAAGAGTTTACTTATTGGGAAACAAGGGGTTGACTATTAGGTGAATAGCAATGTTTCTTATGTTGTGATTAAATGTCAATACATATGGCTTTGAAAAAAATCTAAAGCTTTTAAAGTTATTTACTTAAATTGATTATTACTTTAGTTATTAATAGTTTAAGTCAATTATTTGCTTTAAAATAATATTTGCTAATAATTAGAAATTATTTCCCAAAATCCGGATCATTCATGTGATCGCAAAATGCAATGCATCGGACATTCCTTTTATTATCGCTAAAGTGTTAGCCATTAGAGCCATTGCTAACAGGTTTAAGATTTTTTTCCAAACCTGTGGCAGAGATCATACCTTCGAGTTCTTCACCTTTGGCCGAAGTCTTGAGTGCATTCCCTTACTTTGACTAATACTAGAGAAAAAAATCTCTTTTGTTTGTCTCGAACATAAGGTATAACCTCTTTATCGGTAAAGCCTCTGCTCTCCTGAATGTAGTAAATATCTCAATTGATTAGAGGTTAATATCAATTAACTCATTCCTACAT
>JAQIWF010001917.1:0-10410 GCA_034694965.1 Ceratozetes gracilis
CAAAAGGCCTTACACTTTGTGAAGTTTCCCTTCCTTGTGGTGATTGGGTTCCATATAAAGATGAAAAATGTTTCAAAATAATTACAAACCTGGTAACGAATACCGAGGCAAAGAATATTTGTCTGCAATATGACTCAACACTTGCAACTATCAGAACAAAGGAACACCAAGATTTTATTAAAGAGTATTTCAAAAATTTAGAAATATTAGACAATGTTTGGATTGGACTGGAACAAACAAATAACTCATTTGAATGGATTGACGGAACAGCAATTAAATACACTAATTGGGTTAAAGACAGACCAATATATTCACCAAGTATAAATTGTGTTGTTATATCAGTTGATCTTATACGTAGTTCGGTAACTGACATGAGTGAGTATGGAAAATGGTTTGATGTAAATTGTGGAAAGAAAAGTGCAGTGCTATGTGAAAAAATGCAACCATGGTCAATGGAAAAAATTCAAAAAATGCTAATGAATCACACGGATGAAGTGTATCAATTAAAAGAAATCACTAATGTACAAAAACTTAAATTAGATAATTTATACCATACAACTCAGAACCAGGAAAGTCAAATTGATTTACAAAAAGAAGAGATAAATGAATTGACAAAAATGCTTGAACAAGCTAATTATGAGATATATAATCTAACGCAAAATACAATACCGATTAATTTTCTATATATTCAACTTATGGGTCAACAAAATCCTATGCAGGTTTGGCCTCAATTCCAATGGTCAGATGTGACCTCTCAGTATGCTGGACAGTTCTTCAGAGCTGAAGGTTTGGGATCAGCCACATTTGGTCAAGTTCAATTAGAGAATTCACCTCGATTAACTCATATCTCTTGGAGTTCTTGGGCTTGTACTTACCCTCAATGTCAAGAAACAAGAACTTTAGTACCTGGTCAGTGGAGTGAATATATCCAAGCCGGATTTTCTAAGAGTTTTGATGGATTTGATTATACAGATGCACTTAAATATTATATTAATGGGGGAGAAGTACGTCCGCGTAATTCTGCGATTAAGATTTGGAAACGTATTAAGTAAAATTATTTAATTTAATATTTATTTAAAATGTATATTTTTAAAAATTAATTATAATCCTTAAAATCCTTAAAATTATAATTAATTTTATATTATATTACATTTTGAAACATTTTTAAATGGAAAAGTGCTTAAATATGGAAATTTCTTAAGTAAATTTTATATACTATTTAATAGAATTTTATTTTTATTTTAATAATATATTTTAATTTAAAATTTTACAAAATTGTTAAGTTGTTAAATTCCCTAAAATATTAAATATTGAATTTCATGCAAAAATAAAAAAAAATAAAAAATACTTATTAAACATATTATCAATTCTATTATTATCATTCAAATAACTTAAATTCATTTTGCTAATTTGTATTTTTTTTGGATTAAGAAACTATTGGTTAAAACTTAAGTCCGATAGAATTTCATTGCAGGATGGTTTTTAAATATAAACTATATTGAGCTAATGCCAGGCATAATTTAACCAAGTGGATTCCCTTATTTGATAAATGTTTATTTTTTATTACCGTTTTCATTATCATTTTCTGTCTAAAAAACTAAAATATAATTAAGGTTGAATCAAATTATTTTGTAAGATAACATACTCATTATTAGAGTATCGGAAAAAAGGGATAAACGGTTTTCATAAACACGTGTCCAAAAATAACAATTAAAAACTTGACGCGCGTTCATCCAAACCATTTAGAACTCAAATGCAATTAAAGGGTTTTTGCAAACATTTTTTTACATTCAATCAAAATTTAACAGAAAATTATAAACCGATTGAAATCATTCCTCAAACAAAACCCTTTAACTGCATGAATGAACGGATGAACGCGCGTCAAGTTTTTAATTGTTAGCTACGGACACGTGTTTAAGAAAACCGTTTATCCCTTTTTTTCCGATAGTCTAGTAATCACATGCACTGTTTTCCTTAATGTTAAACCGTTTTAAATATGAGTTCAGGTTTCCATGATTAGTGATCACTTGTGTTATGTAGAAATTGTGTTGAAAGTGTTTTTTGACATTCCAGGTATTTAAAAACTATGAAATGTTTTGAGATATTAATTAAACATTTATATATATTATATATATACAGTTAAACCTCTGAATAAGAGAACCATTGGTGCAGGACAAATTTGTCTCTTATTGAGAGTTTCTCTTATTGAAAAGTAATTTAACATGGAAAATGCTCCATTCGTGCACCAAAAATTTGTCTCTTAATGAGAGTTTCTCTTATTGAGTGGGCTCTTATTGAGAGGTCTAACTGTATTTAATTTTAATATAATTTTACCTACATAATATTTATTAGAATAGTTGAATCCAATTTTTTAATTTACATATCTATAGGTCAATTTAATAACAAGACTCTTTCACTAACTTTAATGATTAATAATAATAAATTAATAATAAATAAATAAATCTCTGCTCTTGATATCAATTGAATAGTGAGTAATTTTAAACACGACAAATTACCCTGTGTCAATTGGACGTATTGTTGCCAATATTTAGGGAAAGAAATACAATTATTGTGTCGTAATTTATATGATATAAACACAAACACGTGTTTCAATTGTTTGTATTATTTGTGATTTAATTATTATAAGTAATGAATAATTTGAAGCCACAAATCGTTGACCGTTTGGTCACTTCAGACCTCTTATCACATGTCAAGTGTATGACTATTGACACCGATTTAGATGTCATTTATTGCGTAAACCAATCAAATCAATTAATTTCCATTAATATCAGCAAACAATCGGTAAAAGTATAAACTTGGTAATAGTTGTTTTAATTGTTTGTATTGGTTTAGGCGAAGAAGTGCTGTCATATCAGTATTGATGACAATTTCCAAGTTATTTGTGTCGAGTTTTTATCTGAAGAGCGAAGTGTTTGTATGGTCTCAAACACAGGAGATATCGTTGTCTTCAACTCTATGACGGAAACCTCTGAAACTGTGGGAACTCTTTCAATGAGTATAGAGTCGGTTGCCTTCAGTTTAGACCAGGAATTGATTGTTTTGTTGACTCAAAACAATTCATTGATTTTAATGAATAAATTGTTTGATGTATTGTCTCAAAGAGAGCTCAATACTGAAGAATTCGGTTGCAATCCATCCGTTTCTGTGAATTGGGGCTCAAAGTCCACTCAATTTCATGGCGAAGGGATGCGAGATATAAGGACTCAACGAGAGGTCACTTCTTTGCCATATATTAATCCATTAATTGATTGAAATGTTATTTATTTGAGCAGAACTTGAAGTCTTTCAGTGATTTGGACGATAAGAAGTCAAGAATCAGTTGGAGAGCAGACGGACTCTATTTCGTTACCTCTTATTTTGATCCCTCTTTAAGTAAATGTTTTTATTTAGAAAATACAAAATTATTTGATTTGTTCTCAATCTTAAAGATTGTCGAAAAATGCAAGTATGGAATCGAGAGGCTGTCCTTCAATATACAAGTGAGCAAATGAGTGGTTTAGAGCACCCGATTTCATGGAAACCTTCGGGAACTCTAATCGCGAGCTCACAAATGCTTCCAAACAAACATATGATTGTATTCATCGAAAAGAATGGTCTAAAACATGGAGAGTTTGAGTTACCCGTCCCACCAAACTCTTTCAAATTACAAATGATTTTGTGGTCAAATGACTCACAAATATTGCTTATTTTGGGCACAAAGACTGATCCGATGGACTCTCAACAGATACTTATGCTTTGGAGACAAACCAATTATAAGTGGGATCTCAAACAATGTCTTCGCTTTGAAGACAATTGCATTCAAAGTGCAATTTGGGATCCAATCGATGCCACTCTTCTTCATATTGTGTTAAGTGGTGGACAATACATAAGATATCGCTGGAAATGGTCTGTCGATGCTTCTGATGGCAATGTTTGCATCATTGACGGCAAACAACTTAAGCTGACAAATGTGGAGCAGTGTGTTATTCCGCCCCCACTTTTTTCATATTCATTGAATTTTGAATCTGAAATAAGACAAATATGTTTCTCGAAGACTAATTTGGCTGTTATTCTGAGCGACGGATTGATTTTCTTATTTCATAAGCGAATGAAAAGAGGGAAAACTGACCATGTTGGCTTTTCCATTACATTGGAAAATTTCAACGAAGAAAAGGAAGAACTTTTTGAATGTTTTTATTCATATAAATGTGAAATGATTTCACGTTTGACTAATCTTGTCATCACTGAAACTGGTCTTCTGTGGGGCGAAGATTCTAAACATTTATTTTGTTTTGACTTTCAAAATGAGAGCCAAAAAGTTGTTAAAGTTTTGGACATAAAGTTCAATGTTTTAGCGATCAGTTGTTTGGACGACACAATCGGTATTGTCTCAGATGGCGGTCACTTATGGAAAGTGAACTCTAAGACTAAAACATTAGAGGAATGGATGGATAGAAATGGAAAGAACATTATATTTCCTCAACAGTGCTCTCGACTCGAATTATTTAAAATTGAAGACAAGATCTCAACATTTTGTTTGACCGAAAATTTTACGCTCTGTTCAGACAATGAAATATTATCTCAAAATAATTGCAATTCATTCGTCAAATTCACTCAAAGGTTTCTTTTGTTCACAACTACCGACCATTTAATGCACTGCTGGCTAATCGACGATAACATCTTTGACGCACAACATAATTATCAGAATTATAAGCCCCGAAGTGTGGAAAGGGGTTCCAAAATAATTACAGCCACAAGTGATGGAAAGATATTGCTTCAGATGCCTCGCGGAAATCTTGAAGCTATTTATCCAAGACCACTTTTGCTTGATTTAATCAAGTTCAAATTGGACAAACTCGAGTTTGACTGTGCTTTCGATCTATTGAGAAGACATCGAATTAATTTAAACATTTTATATGATTACAATCACAACATTTTCATCGATAATATTGAATTGTTTATTGAAAAGATTGGAAATAATAATATTGAATGGATTTGTCTTTTTTTAACTGATTTGTCGAATCAAGACTTTTATGCAAAAATGACTCAAACGAATGGACATAAAGTTAACAAAATTTGGTCGAAAAAAGTTTGTGAAACGATAGAGAAAATTGATTTAATTTGTGATTTAATGAGAGAAACAATGGATCGCTTGGATCCTCACAAATATCTGAATCCTATTCTCTTGACTTACATTAAGAAGACTGAATCGGAGACCGGAAATGCTCTGAAGAGAATCAAATCATTAGATGATAGTCTCGTTCGCGACAAAGCCATCAAATTTTTATTGTATTCAATAAATATTAACACTTTAGTGGACGAAGCGTTGGGTTCGTATGACTGCAACATATTTCTAATGATTGCCTCCAAATCTCAAAAAGATCCCAAAGAATATTTGGCTCTTTTGGAGGAACTCAACAAAATCGAGTCTTTCGATTATAAGTGCTATAAAATAGATATGCAATTAAAGCGATACAAAAAGGCTTTGTTTCATATCTCAAAATGTGAACAACAATTTGAAGAGTGTCTCGAACTCATCCGAAATCACAGTCTATATCGCGATGCAGTTATCATATTTGAGAGCAGTTCCGAAGAAAAGAAGAGAAGAGTTTGGAAATTATATGCAGAATATCTATTCGATAAGAAATACTTTGAAGAGTCGGCCATTGCTTTCACAAAAAGTGATGATTTGGTAAATGCAGTAAAAGCTTATCAATTAAGCAACAATTGGAGCGCAGCCATAGATTGTGCCGTCCGTTGTCCGCATCTGATTAATGTTGAAACACTCGCTCGGAATTTGGCCAAACATTTGTCATCGATTGGCAAACATTTTGAGGCTTCCTATGTGTTGTCCCTCTACACCAATGATCACAACCAATGCATTAAAACTCTTATTGATGGTCATGAGTGGGAACATGCCCTCCGCCTTATGCCCACTTACGATGAAGAGCTCTTAGAGTGCTTTAAGAGACAATTATTAAATCATTTCGATTCGATCGACAATTGTATTGAAAATAATTGTGAAATACTATCAAAACATATGATTAGATTAGAAGTGGTTCGACAAAAACAAAGTGAAAGAAGTAATGAATTCAAAACATGTGATCATTTTGATGATAAGTCTGACATATATTCGGAGACAAGCAGTTGGACAGAATCGAAGACCGGTTCTTATAAATCAAATTCAAGTTCACTAATGACTAAAAAGAGTAGAAAATCAACGAAAAAGTTAGAAAAGAAAAAATATGTTTTAAAAGAAGGATCTAATGATGAAGACATTCAACTCATTTATGCCATCAAAGAGTTAATCAATAGTACAGATCAAATGCAAGAAGAAATCACTCTTTTAATTAAAACACTCTTTAAGTTTAATTATTTGAATGAATCGAAGAAAATACAAAACAAATTCAATATTAAATTGGATTTAATTAAAGAAATAATTGAAGAAATTTGGACTCAAACACAAACTGAAGATTCGTCGCCAAAATATATAATAACCGGTAATTGATATTATTTTTGATTCACTAATTAATTTCATTACTCTTTAGATCCGGAACTAATAAAAGCACCAGAATTAAGAAAAATTGATTGGAAATTAGCTCTGATTTAGCTCTATATATGACAAATAAATATCCGATTCTATAATTTTTCAATAAATGTTTCAATTGATGTCTATTCCAGTCTACTGTTAGCACACACTCTAATAGCTCTACCATTGAGTGCTAAAAAGACAGATGTTTTTCAATTATTTTATGAAAGATTTTTATGTGAAATTCAATTTTAGTTTATTTGTTTTTATAAGTACTCTATTAATAGATTTGAATCATTTTTATAACAAATTTATATTAAACTGTTTTCGCAATAAATTCTTTACTGATTTGTCATTAATAGGAGTGATTTTTGACGAACTGACTGTCACTGCCAGCCGCTCCCACTTGACCCCCGCCATATTTGCCCTGAGAGGCCTCACTATTTGCCTGCAAAATAAGATAATAGATTGAAAAGGATCAGTAAAGAAAGGGACAGACCTTCGCTCTCTTCATAAACTCCTGTTGAGCAGCTTTTACATTGTCTTTCTTCGCCCCCCAAGCTTTGAGTGCACTGGCCTGAAGAGCCCGACCATAACTAAATGTGAGAGCCCAGGGCTTTTTCCCTTCATATTGATTGATAGCATTCAAATTGACAGACGCTTCCTCTTCCGACTGACCTCCAGATAAAAAGACAACTCCTAAGAAATAAATTTCAATTAAAAGAGAATTAAGGAATTAATACAAACCGGGCACAGCAGAGGGTACTGTCCTTTGTAGAACTGTGACGGTAGCCCTGGCTATCTCTTTTGCGGTCGATTTTTTGGCACAAGACATACCGGCGGTAACCATATTGGGCTTTAAAAGAGTCCCCTCCAGAAAGATGTTGTGATCACTCAATGCCTTATAAACAGCGGCCAAAACTTTTTCGGTGACTTTTTGACACCTCTCGATGTCGTGCTTCCCATCTGTAAGAATCTCGGGCTCCACTATTGGCACGAGTTTTGCCTAAATTACAATACTTTTTATCACTTACTTTAGTGAAAGTAAATTAAAACCTGTTGACAACAAGAGGCATATCGGGCTAAAACATTGGCGTTTTCGAGGATAGCTAGTGGTGAGGGTTCTTGTTCCTTGATTTTTAAGACACAGCGCCATTTAGCGAAACGACAGCCATCTTTGTAATACCTTTCACATCGTTTTTGGAGATCATCTAATCCTTGTGTAGTGCTCTCATCATTTGTTCCCATTAGAGAGACGATTCCGGTGTCCACTTTTATGCCGGGAAGTATTCCCCTCTTTTTGAGAGTTTCGACGAAGGGAGTGCCCGAATCATCCTTTTGATAAAGAGTTTCGTGGAATAAAATAACGCCTGAAATGTAATTCTTAACGCTTTCATCGCACAGGAAAAACAACTGTCTATACTGTCGGCGGAACTCTTCTTCATTATTGGCTCCGATTGAAGTCAATTTCTTACCCATAGATCCTTATTAACCAATCACTTAATTAATACATTTAAAAACTTATTTTAAGCACATTTACCAACGCTTTCATCGGCAGCCAATATGCCTTTGCCGGGGGTCACAATCGCTTTGGCCGTTGCCATCAGTTCTTCTTCGACTTCCTTTGGGAGATACTTGAAGTGAGCCATTAGTAACACGGATTCAATACTTGTGATTTGATTGCTTTGTAATTAACGGTTAAAATAAATTGAAATCACTTCTCGTGAGTATTAAATGAGAGGATTGTTTCATCTCAACAAAAGCTTTGGAAAAAACTTTTTGGTGTTAAGAATATATTTAATGATTGAGTGGAAACTCGCGCATCCATTTGGCTAATGCTTTGTCCATCTCTTATATAATGTTTGAGCACTTGTTTTGTCATAAGATTTTGTCGAAAGCACTTCACTATTGAGTAATAAGTTTTGTGTCCGAGTCTTGTTCTTAGAGTTTTAAAACTCTTTTCCTTGTAGCCGACAGATTTAACAAGATTATTTTATATAACATTCAATAGTTAGACATTTATTGTTATTAAATGAACTTGGACTAAATTTTAAAACTATTTTTATGTTTAATAGAATATTTTTCAACCATTTTTTATACTTAATTTGTTTGATAAGTAAACTCTCATTTTGTTCCAACTTTTCATTTGAAGAGAGTTTTGAGTCAAATGAAACGTTTGATCAAAAGCCGAGTTTTACGATTGGGTTCTTGGGATCATTCAAATATGGATTGACTCTGGGCAAACTTATCGCTGGTGCTATACCTCTGGCAATCGACCATGTCAATGGGTATTTATTCTCGCGCTATTTTTTTCATATCATCTATTTTTTTTGGTCAGTGATCCAAACTTATTGCCGAATCACACCTTAAAGTTCAAAGGTAATCAATTTATTCACATTAGAATATCTATTACTCATACCATATGAGTCATACCTTATAAATGAATGCATTCTTATTTGTCTACAGTTTTCAATAATACAATTGAATGTATGAATAACCAGGACAACTTATATTTAAAGTTTGTTTATTTACACCACAGCTGGAGATTCGGGAATACCTAATGGATGGATGGCTGTGAGGAAAATGACTGAAATGAGGGAATCGAATGGTGTGATCGCTTTTATAGGTCCAGATCATAGTTGTGCCACAGAGGCCCTCGTGGCTGCTGCCTGGAATATGCCCCTCATCACTTATGTAAGAAACCTTTTAATTCTAACAAGTTGCTATTGGTTGGTAAACTAATTTGATATACTATCGGTTAATTACAATCAATAATTTATATGTGAATCCTTAAGATGTCAACTATTATCGTATTAACAATTAATTGTTGAATCAGGCACATTTATGGTGATAGAAAATACTTTAGTTATACCTTTCAAAGACAATACAATGGGTTAATAGTGTAATATTAATAATAATGAAATATTTTTCTGTGTATTTAATAATTAATAGCAATTAAAGTCAGAAATGTTTGAATTGAAGTAATTTGAAACAAACTACTGAACCAATAAAAGATTGAATTCTCTATTATTTGATACCAAAAATATATATCATTTGTTAGACTTTTGTATTATTTGTTGATTGCATTCATATATGGTTTCTCTCAAAGAATTTTTAGCGAAGCTCTAGAATACCAACAGTTGTTCTCTGCTTTAAATTATGAGTCATTTCAATCACTTCACTACCAATTGTTCCAAAATCTGTTAATGGATTCATATCAGAGATACTGAAGCAGAAGGTTAGCTAAAAATCCACACCAAGAGCAGCTCAAGAATACTCATCGAAAATGATGAGTTGAGTACCCATAAAAGCCCTAGCTCTACCCAGGCTAGAAGCTAAATTCTCCTTCTTCATAAAAAAAGACTTCGTCGTTCTTATTCATTCTCATAACATCTAACTCAGAGGAAGCATTTAAACAAATGGACCAACGAAATCCTTTTAAAACTAACTTGTTTACTAAATTCTTAAACAACTCTTCCCTTCGATTTTTTTAGACAAGCGAAACTCATTTATCTGGATTTTAACCGAATTTAACAAACCTCCTTTGCTTAAAAAATCAAGACGTACCCATGGGCCTACCCCCTCCCCCTACATTTGAGAAGATGTGTGGCACAACATTTAATGTAACCAATAATAAATTACTAAAAATAAAATCAGAAAATGCGGTCAAAAAATGCGGTCAAATATAGAATTCTTGATTTGGGAATCAAATTGGGCAACGAATACATATTAAAAAAGCGAAAGGTTGTACAGGTTCAAATCAGGGATGGCCAAGGTCCGAAGCTCCAGGGGGGAGTAGGGGGACTTTTGGAAAATTTTGGCTCAAAGACTAGGGGGGGTCCAAGGGGGGGAGTCGACCAAAACTCATCGGTTTTGTATTA
>JAQIWF010001918.1:0-10409 GCA_034694965.1 Ceratozetes gracilis
CAAATGTTATAAGGAAAATGATCATGCTAAAATTAACAGCTTTCGGCTTCAGCCACTTCCAGCACTTCCCGATTAAGATTAAGGCTTGTTCTGAATAAGTTATTCAACCCTGCTCTATTATGCTAAAAGATATTTGATTCCTTTTCATACAACTGAGACATTTTACTAAAATTGATTTTCAAATCAGTTAACTCATAGCAACTCAACAAAAATGGCAAAAAATTATCATTAAAAAAATATTTATAAGTTGTTTCACTCGTATTTCAGATAAATATAATCAACATTTGAGTGGAAATCATATAAAATGCGTTGAAATCATTCATTTAAAACTAAAACGATTCAAAATTTAATTAAATAAATGCAAAATAAATTTATGTTTTTCCAGATAAGCTCTTTCAGGATATTCTTGGAAAGAGTAAATGTAATTTTCCATATTGCTCGAGGTGATACCGGCAATATTTGTGTATCTCAGCCATTAATTAAAAGGGAAGGAAAGCAGAATTTTGATCAAAGAAAAATAGATTCACTCAAAGTAAATAAATGGTAGACTTAATTAGATAAGCGTTCAATTCACTGATCGATTCAATTATTTCATTATTTGCTTTCACACAACGATATACTTTTTGTATTGAAAATCAACAGTTTGTGGCAAAACTATGAAATTACTAATCGATTCATGCAATTAATTTTAAACCAATATTTTTAAACCAGTTTTGAATTCTTTTTAGAGAAAAAATAATAAATGGTTTCATATTTAATGCAAAGTATTTATAGGATTACCTCTTAATAAGCAAAAGACGTCAAAGAGTTGTATATTTTTTCGGTAATTTTAAACAAATAGTTGTCGACTAAAGGAATGTATGAAAACTGGTGTCACTTAACAAGACTTTTGCGAACACTTGTGTTGAGAATAATGGAAACCGAAAACACTTTGATGTGTTGGAAAAGTTTAATTTGAGCTAATTTTGGTAATTTTGGTAATGTTTATGCCAATAGTTGACACTATTTCCACTCGTTTAAGACTCACATCAAATATCAGAACACATGAAACTCAGTCTCTGTATTGAGTTTTGCATCCGTTTGGGAAAAGCGAAAGCACTCAAAAGGATTTCTCAAAAAGATTTTCGCATTGCGTCGAAGCAGCATCCGTTCCATTACATGCCTGACCCCGACTCTATTGAGCAACTCTAACATTCTCTCTCTCTCTCTCTCTCTCTCTCTCTCGCTCGCAGCCTCTCTCCCTGTGGCTGTCCCTTATGCTAGTATACTTGTGTGTTTAAAAAAAACTAAATGAATGTGAGCCAAGTCTTAATTTATTTGATTCTCTGTCATCCATTCTGTTGGCTCGTGTGAGCCCTGTCCTCATAACTAACTATAATTCGGAGCAAACCCTCAGATATCGACTTTTATTAATGTTTTGAGTAAATAAACTTTTTTTTAACTTTTATATCAAACAGAGAGGAATGGAATCAATATTAGGACTCATGATCTCTATCGTCATTACATTATAGTTGAGGTGCCTTTTGATGACTGACTTTATTTTATATGATATAACAGTTAAGGTTTTCGCTGAAAATCGTTTTTCATTCGTCAAATCTGTTAAATTGAATCATTTTCTGTTCCACTTTTCACTCCAACTATTGTAACATTAAATTGAGTTAAACCGCAAGCGATCGCTAAATATTGCAATTTATTTCTTATTCTTTCCTTTGGAAATAAATTCTCATTTTTTGCGTCAATTATTTGACGGTTTGACGACTTATTCCTAATTTTATTATACATTTCTATGAAATTAATTGAAAATCGATTTCATGTTAAAAGTCTTTTTAATTATCTTCTCTCTAATGAAGGAAAAGAGTATTAAATTTATATTATTTCTTATTTTTATTCTTAATTAAAATTTCATTAAAACATTCTATTCGTATAATTGGACACAAATACTGTTCAAACAGAAAATTGTTAATATATTGGGTTTGTAGTGATTTGTCATATTTCCAAAATCTCTCTCTCCTTTCTCTATCTCTCCCTCTTTCTCTCTCCCTCTCTTTCTTTCTCTCTCTTTCTCTCCGTCTCTTCTCTCTCTTTTGCCAGAATTTTGTCTTAAGAGCAGAATATAAATAATAAATATTCTGTAAAACAATTTTTTATTTTAATGCCTTTCAATAATATATTGTTTTTCTTTTGGATTCAATTTCCGGTCGAATATGTTTACAAGAAATGGGAGAAATCTCTTCACTCTTCTCTTGCTTTCAAAAATTGATGGATGAGTTGAAACGATTTCATTTTTTTTAATGATAAACTCTTCTCTTTCATCAGTTAATAGCTTTCAAATAATGTTTTTACATGACATCCAAAATATTGTTTATTTCTGTTTTGATTACAAGATTTTACGAGAAATTTACTCTGAATTTGTGAATGAAAGCGAAAATAGGTTTACACTGAAAACAGAAGTGTATATAGTGTTGCCAACATGAAATGGATAATTCCTTGTCAAACACTTACATTTTGTTAAAATCACCTTGAGTTTCCAGGATCAATTTTCTTTGGTCCCTTGATTTTTAATTATATCCTTAACTTTTGCCTTGAGTTTGCATTATGGGATAAAATTTCATCCTTTAGAAATGGCCATTTCCTTGAAAATCAAGGCGATTCCTTGGGATTTGGCAACGCTAAGTGTATATCACTCTTAAATTTATTGTAAATAATGTAATAACGAATTGAAAATTGCATATCTTCTGCAAAATTAGATGAACCGATAAAATAAACACAGGAAATGTGGGGGCGGGTGGAGAGGGATGGAGGGAGAGGTTGGAAGAAAGAGAGGGAGGGAGAGAGAAAGAATTTATTATTGAGTAAAATTGGGTAATATTTATCTGAATGCCGGCAAAAGTTGAGTCAATTGGAGTGGCAATAAGGCTACAGGTTGTGCATAGACTCAACTAATGCTCATATATTAATACATAGACATCACCATAGAAACAGATAAGAGGAGAAGGAGTTGTGATGCCTTACGTCTAAATATGTATGAGTTATATGTTGTGTTCGGTTGCTATGCCTTTCGTCACGTATTGTCCTCCGAATGACAGTAAATGCATTTATTTGTTGTGTTTAAGGGCTAATGAAATCATCTATTTATATAAGATCACAGAATAGCACAACATAACTTCAATTCCAATGCAAGTCTTATAAAACATTTACTCGAATAGATCTGACAATTGGAGGACAACTACTGCTGATAGACTCGAAAAGTATTGCAATTATTGTAAGGATAATAAGTGATAATAAAAGCAATGAAAGCATATATGAAAGCAAATAAATACAGTAATTGTTTGGAATAATGAGACAAACAATGGAAAGGATGGTTGGGCTGAGAATTACTCAAAATTCTAATTATTCTTTGATTGAAATATTAGACAAAATGATGGAAAGAATTAACAACAATATTCTAGAAATAGATTCTTGTAAACTAAGAGCAAATCTCAGTTAATGGAAAGGAATAAAACTGGAATATTTTTTTCGACTTTTCATTTGTAATATTATATAGAAATTGATGGCTATTTGACTAAAATAATGATTTTTGTGAATTTTATTTTACTCTTTGAAAAACTATATTTCACTCAAAGATGTATTTTTAGCAAAACATACGAAGAAACCGATATTTGAAGAGAAAAGCGGAGCGAAAGAACAAAAAGCAGAATAAAAAAGAATTTGATCTCAAATGTCAGGCAAGGGATGAGTGAATGGTTTGTTTAGTCGGAGAGCAATGTATGCCATGTATGCTCTCATTTCCATGGATTGCATCGAAGCATCACTTTGTATATAACATATCCATCAGAAGAGTTCGTATTTCACATGTGAATCGCAACGAGTGTTTCGCAGCCTCTCCTCAGCCTCTTCTCAGCCTCTCCTCAGCCTCTCCTCAGCCTCTCCTTTGCCTCTCCTCTGTTCGACATTGCATTCAATACAATAGCAATCGATTTAAATCCATATATTCCTCTCCAGGCGCTAACCATATATTCCTTTTTCTCAAATCAATTCAATTCAATTGAATATATTTTTAACGCAATACTCAATACATATTCCGATATACATGTATATATCAAATATTCTGTTCAACAGACAAATGGAAGAACAGTTAGATTGCCAGACATCTCAAGTCTGGTGTCATTCTTCGTGGGTTAGAGAGCGCTACAAGTCTTGTAAAGCCCTAAAAGTGCTGAAAGACTCCTAAATACTCTCATATAAGAGGCTTTGAGTGAAAAATATTGTATTCCAGAGATCTTTGACTTCGAAATAAAAATACTTCTCGACTCGTCTTCACTTTTATATCCATTTAAATTCAACGGATATATATAGTATGGTCCAAAAGTCCGTAAAGCGCTAAAATGTTATACAACAATGTTTTACAAGCGCGAGGTCAGTTTTTCAACGGATTTACCAAAATCATTGTTTTGTGAAAAGGAGTTAAGAATACAGGGTTTTTAGGAATAGTTAGCCCCTTTTCACAAAACAATGATTTTGATAAATCCGTTGATAAACTGACCTCGCGTTGGTAAAACCTTGTTGTATAGCATTTTAGCGCTTTACGGACTTTTGGACCATACTATAGATTTCAGGGCAAAAATTCACCGAATCGTGAGCTGAAAATTCAATTGGAAATGAAAAATATTTCAATTCATTCAATGCCTTATCAGTTGTTATTTTATTTCTCGCCTAAAATGGGAGAAATGGGAGAAACGGTTGGCTTTTATTTATAGAATTCTCTTCTTTTTTCACATTTAATTTTTTCGCATTTAATTCATTTTAAACTAGAATTGAGAAAAAGGAGTGAAAAATCGGAGTCAAAGAGATATAAATGCAATGCAAAGACTGGTTGAAGTGAACCGTTAACTCTTCTCCACTTTTGCTGTATTTAAAGATTTTTTTGTGCTGTCAGTCAGTCGTGTCTCTAGTGTTGGCTCATTAGTTAATATTTGCAGATAAAACACCCGCTTTTCATTCAGTCACTCGTTGTTTGCATTCAAATCTTTGCCTCTGTTTTGCTATTCACTTGTTTTATATATATATTTTTGTGTTAAGAATTAATCCAATGTTTTATCTGCTAATGACTAGTATTTGTCTCCGTTTCAAAATTGTCACACTTATTGTGAGGCCTAGCAATTAATTAATCAGAAAATGTACAAGGCACAGGCATAACTCCCCTCTCTCCCAGCATTATAGCCAAAATGTTTGCGTAGAAAAATTAATTAGAAAACAAAACTTTTTTAATGCAATTTGTGAGTTGGCTAGGATTTACAAGTTCATGCAAAAAATACAGGAATTAGTTGAAGATTTCGCCAGGGTATATAAATAAAAGGCTTCCCGGAATTAATCCAAGCTTTGAATTCTTATTTTTTAGACCATTTGATTCGATGTAAAAAATCTTTAATCAAAGATTGGTTCTTAGAAAAAGTTTCGATTGAATTCCGAAATCAAATGTAAAGTAATCTAAGATTATATTAAATTGAATTTTTTCCTCTTATTGTATTGGTTTCCATTACAAACACAGAACAAAATAAACATCAAAAGCAAAGTGAAATGTCCTCCGATTTCTCATATTTCTTGTCAATGATTTTCTTCGAGAGTTTACTCTAACGAAAGTACAGAATATTTGGGAGAAAATAGGAATTAAATTATATTTATTTCATTTCAATGAAAGGAATCATATAATCGATAAATTTAGTTAAAAATCAAATAAATAGAAGAAAGGAAAGTACAGTGATTTAAAAAAAACAAGATGCTTTTCCTGAATGAATCTTTATCCAATTATTGACGAAAATGTCAAATGACTAGCTATTTACTCGAAATAAACTAGGAATCAATCAAAATGGATATCTTACTCATTTCCAATTTGGATAATTGTCCATTAAATTGGTTCGAATAACAAGAAGCAAACCATAGAATCAATTCATTAGTAAATCAATAGTAAATACATTTGGAAATCTTATATGAAATGAGGCCAATATGAGTGAGGAGTTTCCTATTCTTGTAAAGAGTATTGTATTGAATGACAACATTAGTACTGAAAATGAAAAGCAAATGACTTATTTGTAGTGCGGGCTCTGAAAAGGTCCGATAATTGCGATATTTAAGTGAACTTCATTATGAGTTTTATCACTTTCTAGAGTGTAATTCATGAGATAAGTTTAATACTGAATGACTCGTTCCGGCTCTCACTCACAGACAGGCTGTGCAACAAAAAAAGTCTTTAACTTTAGAGATCAATAAATGAATTTCTTCCTCTCTTCGGATTCCTTCGTTTCCTTCAAGGCTTTAGTAGTGCTCTACTGTTGAGCCAAAACAAAACGAAAGGTAACGAAAAAACTAAGAATCGTATTATTATTATTTCGCTTCTTTTATTTCCCCTCATTTTATACCATTGAAAATAGGATTTTCTTCAACAGAATTAACTATCATTTCATTCTCTAATATGAGCCAAAGCTCTGTAAAGAACCAAAATTTAGTTTTCAACAAATTTTTACTTACTTTTAGAGCACAAACGTATCTAACTTTATATAAACCAGTAAACTATCGCTTTATAAATACTCAAATTCTAAAGAAAGATGAGAGAGAGAGAGACAGAGGGAGAGAGAGAGAATGAGAGAGAAAGGGAGAGAGAGGGAGGGAGAGAAAGAGGAGAGAGGGAGGGAGAGAGTGGGAGAGAGAGAGAGACTGATATATCTATGTTGGTATCAAATAAATCAAAAGATGAATAAATTGAATTTTTCTTTTTTCAAAGACTACTCTTTTCTATCTCTCTATCTGTGAGTCTATTCTCTGCTTTTGAGTTATTGAACTGTTTTATAGCGAGAGTAGGGCTCATATATGTTATACTACCGCACAGTTATTCCTCACTATTCCTCCACAACTAATTTTATATTTTATTATTTTCTTATATCTAACAGAGAGTTAAGGCGAGGGTTAGAGGACTATAAGATAAAGAGTATAAGACTTACTCTTATGTATAGTTTTGTGCAATCAATAAATGGAAGCTAAAAATTGTCAGTTAGTTTGTAGACAAAAATTAATGATTACACCAATAATAAGAAGAAGATCTCTGAAATAGTGTGTTTGAGTTGAGCTCTTCCTCTTCTTGGGGCTCGACATCAATTGCTTGTTGTTGTCATTTCTGTATTACTTTTTTGATTATATTCTCTCTTATTCTGTGATATAAGTTATACTTCAAAGTGAGTGATACTCTCATAATGTATACAAAGGGAGAGAAATATATTCACAAAATGTTTTCGTGCGGAACATATCTTTCAATAAATATGTATTTCAACTCATATTAGACTAATTTAATAATTGAATTCTCGCATAAAATTTTGCGCCCAAAAAATTTCTCCTCTGATATATTGAATGAAAATTAGATTAATTAACTGTAGAATAAGGGCTGAATTAGCCAGCACCTATTATTCCGGAGGAGTGAATGCAAGTTTGAGTAAGTTTTCTGCAAGATTGATTCTCTTTCATCTGAGTTTTTGAGGTTTCAATCATCGCTGAGGGCTTAGAAGGGATTCTCCTCATCTTGAAAGCAGATATAATTTCATCTGTCACTGCCCTGACTACCCCTCAATGAGAGGAGTGAAGGAATTGCGGTGCAAAAGGAAGTGCTTCTCTAGTCATACATAAACAGTGTATAACACACTGTAAAAGGCATTGATTTTGAGCGGACAAAAACGCCCTCAACATATGGTATTCCTATTGTGTTTCAATGATTTATTAAAAGCCCTAAAATTTATTTCCATTCAAAGTATTTCTTCGAAGAGAGAAATAAAACATTTTTGAATTGAATTGAGAAAAAGGGATTTTAAATGAGGATTAAAATTTCAATTTATGTAAATTTATTATTGAATTAATTGGCTTATATTTTGAGCACAGAATTGGATATTAGATTCTAAACCCCCTATTATTAGCTCTTCTTTAAGTCATTTGTATGAATGAATTATTTGGGAAGAAATGAAAATAATTGTCAGCCAAAGACCGAACCAATTGTTTCACATATAATGAAAAATAATCTAAAGATTTAATAGTGATATGAATGACGGGTTCACTAAATAAGAGGAAAATAAGGAGAGGTTTTATGATTAAGAAGTGCCACCTTTTCAATCGGATACTACAGCCTTAGTGAGCGCTGAGAGGGAAGCCATTTATCATACATTCATAACGAGTGCTTCTGTGGAGTAGTATCTCAGCTTTTGTCTGATGAGGCAATAATTCACGTCTCAAAAGCCAATTGTAAAGCAAATTACAAAATACTAAATAATATTTTCCTTTTTTTCTCACAGTCTTTACAAAAATAGTTAAATGAATAGAAACTGTGATTTATTGGTGTCAATAATAATGACTATTATCTGAGGCTCAGGTCTGGCTTCTGTTCTCTCTGTTCTCTCTGACTGTGCGGCTGTTCAGTCTCATAGGTAGGAAATGAGATCTCGCCCTTTAGATAATTGCATTTGTAGGCAGTTTTAATCAAAATATAGAATCTCCAAAACTGTAACAACACTAATACCACTTAAATGTATGACAACTGTGTGGGAGTCTGAGTGCTCTCTCCCTCTCTCTCCCTCTCTCTCTCTCTCTCCGAACTCACTCTACTTATTGTGAATTTTATGCTTTGAAGTCCCAAAAGCCTGAAAAGAGGCCAAAATAGAAAATATTCGTTAAGACTTAGTGGAGGTGGAAAAGCACAGTTGACTCTACTCTCCGGAAAGCCCTGTTTTAAAGCCAGTAATGATTAACGATAGACAGACAGCTAACAGAAGAGCACAACTGCATTGGATGTGAAAAGATGAAAGAATTAGCAAAAATTCAATTAAATTTGATAATAAATGTGATGATTCATTGCATTCATTGCTTTAAACTCAAATACATTATACAAAAGCCCGGAATTTAGTGCATCGACTCATTAGAATACATATTAACAAACAGATAGACAACACTAACAGCAATCGGCATCTGTCCTAACCCTCTACTCCACCAAAAGTCAATGATTTGTGTGTTTTGACCAAAAATATTGTATTTGTTTACCATTTCAGACGAATATTGATTTTCCAAATGAGAAATATTGGACAGAATATGATTTCGTTGGTATATAAGCAGTGGATATACAGACAAACTTCGAGGAAATATATCGAGTTTTTTGACGAAAAAAAGTCGTCGAAATCGTGTTAAGCAAACATAAGTTTTCAATAATTTAGTCGCATTTTGCTCTCAAAAAACACCATTTTCTGCCATCAAATCCTTATTCGACATAAGACTCTCTCTCTCTCTCTCTCTCCTACAAAAAAATTGAATTATTTAGTTTTATCAGAATTAGTTTAATAAATATAACCGAGAAAGGTAAACAGAAGCACTATGCCTTTAATAAAATAAACTGGATAAATTAGAAATAAGACGAAATAAGCCCTAATAAAACAGAATCTAATATTGAATAACAGGTTAAGTTCAACACAACATTAGTCTCAGACTTTGATAATTAGATTTTGACAAAAATTACTTTTTCTCTCATTCCTAATGTAATCTCTTTTTCTTCACTGAAGTTCACCGAAAATTATTTTTGAATTGTTTTGTCTTTTTGTTGTTTCGCACTAATTATAGTCACGAATCACTTATTATATGTGTTTTCGAGTATTTTATTAATTAAAACATTGATTAAAGAATTCAAGAGAATACTCGAGTTAATTGAAAAACAATATATTTCTCACACTATCAGTACGCATACAAATACCTCTCCTTTCCCCTAATATAATGCAAAACTACCTAATTAAATTCCCGTCATATGATACCTATAGAATTACCCTGTTTTTATATGATTATGTGAAAGGTGACTTTCCTAAAGTGATAATTCTTTATAGATTTTTATCGTTCTAGTATTTTTAGATCTATACATACTTTAAGAAAAAGCCCACAATTAAATAAAAGTAGGCAATAATAATAATGCAAGGTAATGATCCTACGCTGCCTCCTATCTATTAATTTGGAAGTTAGAGTATTGATCTAGTCCAAACAGTAAACCAATTCTAACGAATCTTTCATAAGATATTTTGTTGAAAATTTTTAAAAATATGGCAAAAAAGTTTGCGAAAGGGGTGGTTCGGTAAGACTTCGCATACAATCTTTGAATTAATGATTTATTCAAGATTAAGTTCAAGAACATAAATCCCCTATGAACTTCTATTTCAAGAGAATTTTCAAAGGAAACACTTATATACCAACATTTGTAAATCATTTTTTACCAAAAAGAAATAAAAATTTATAATTAGATTTTGGTTAAACCACCAAGGCATAAAAATACTTGGAAATAAAATTATTAATGTTTCAGGATTAAATCCTGCTAATGATTATAACAAAAATTAATTTAAGAAATA
>JAQIWF010001919.1:0-10409 GCA_034694965.1 Ceratozetes gracilis
ATCCATATTTTGAATGAATGGTATAGAACAGGGGTAGCCATCCAACTTCAACCTCAGGGGGGGGTAAAATAGCTGACGTTTTGGCAACACCTCGGCAGACCTAGTGCTTATCCATTGACCTAATGTTAAGATATTTAAAAACTCAGGGGAAATCCGCAAATACCCCCTATCATAGATTGAAAATTTCACAAGTAAAAACTACTTCCCTTATTAAGATTAATATCCTTTTTTTAATTCATTTTAAATCTTATGGCAAAATGTTATGAAAATCCTTATTCAATACAATTGAAAACAATTTAATTAAATATTTCATACTTAAGCTGAAATCACTAACAAATGGAATTTTTGTTATAAATTGAGTAAAATTCAAAGAATTTCCTGTTTTTCTAAAAATATTCCCAAACTGTTCAATCAAGTGCTAAATATTTGTGATTAATTCTATTGTCATATCATTTCCACAATAATATTGGAATAAAACTGATTTATTTTGAGGTAATCTGAATAAATAAAACTGTTTTCTAATTATTAATTGAGTGATAAAACAACAGAAATAATTACAATATAAACCATAAGAATATATCAATCGATTTATTATTAATTTATTACAATATAATGTCATTATTTGAAACGTTTTTAGATTCTGTCAACATTTTTGGCATCAATTTTATTATGATTTTCATATTTTATACAAAATCTGTTAAAAGTAAGAAAAACATAAACATTTGGCATAAACTGAATTTTAATTTGAATTTAAGATCAGTGCCCGGATATTAACCCTCCATTCGGTGGATTCACTGCCATTAATTGTGTTGGGGTTTCAATTGGTTTTAAATGTGAGCTGTCGTGTAAGCCCGGGTGTACTGCATTCCCTCCATTAAGTCTTGAATGCCAACAAAATGGTTGGAGTCCTTCTCCCCCATCACCGAACACCACTTGTAGACCCAACGACTGTCCACAAAGAAGTATTCCTAATGGAAGTACTTGTGGGTCCACACCAGCTGGGAGATCTTGCACCTTTAGCTGCAATCCAGGTAAATAAGCTCTATTGGTACACCTTGTACATATTTTTAACCTCTTAGGTTATCAAATATCTGGCAAAAGTACACTTCACTGCATATTCCAGAATTTGGCTAAAAGTTGTAGCAGTGAATGGGAGAAAACATCACTTCCTGTCTGCACAGAATCGAGATGTCCGGAACTCATTCCAAGAGATAATCTTATATTTACAGATAGTAATCCATGTAAATTTGGATCACCAGGAAGTCGCTGCCAATTTAGTTGTGCGCCTGGCTTTTCACTGAACCCAAGTATAAACTATTTGGACTGCAATAGCAATGGTCAGTGGTCAGCACAACTCCCCACTTGTGTCAGAGGTAAGTCATTTAAATCATTTAGAAATTCAAACAAATTAAACTTAATATCAAAGAAATTTTAAAAATTATTTATTATATTCATAATCTAAGACTATAATAGAAGTGGTTAGTGAAATAACCTAGGGCAATAACTCCCATATAAACAATTTTATCATATTTCATTAACGATATACACATTAATCAGAGATTCCCAAGGGAGTGGTTCTAGTCAGAATACTTCCTCCCTGAGATTTGAAAATTTGTCAAATACCCCCTAGGATTTTAGAACCCCTAACATTGCGTCTATGGACAAACACTAGATCTCTCAGGGTTTTCAAATCCTAGGGGTATCTTGGTTAATACTTTTGTATAATTTGTATCAAATCTTTTAAAAGTTAAGAATTGCTTTGTTGTGAAGTGCAGTGCGAGAGCGTAACCATTCCTCAAAATGGCAAAACAAGTGGAGATTGTGTGAGAGATACGGCAAAACTGAATTCTGTCTGCACTGTCGTCTGTAATGAGGGCTGTTTTATAACTGATGGAGTCGACACACTGACCCTCACCTGTACAGCACAGGGTCCTTATAACGGTTGGGATCAACAAATACCGCAACGATGTCTAAGACCAGGAAAATGTGATCCAACTACAATTCAATTCGCATCTCCCTGTCCTTCCACACCGATCAGAGGCAACTGTGCAATAAATTGTTTATCAGGTATTTTAGTTGCTCTTTGAATATTCAATAAATATATGGTTGGAAAGGATACCGACTGTCCGGAAGTAATGAGTTGACGTGTTTGGAGAACACCAATGAAATATGTGCCAAACCATTTTGGTCACCCTCTCAATCAAACCAACCCTTATGTTTACAAATCGTATGCCCAGACATCCAGACCCCAATTGGTGGTCAAACTAAGGGTGCTTGTACAAATGCTGGTATCGACGATGTGTGCTCTTGGGTTTGTGAACCCGGATATCGAAATTTAATAAATAATGGCCAACAAATGACTGTCCGATGTCAGAGCAACGGTCAATGGGATGGACCTACAGAATGTGTCAAAGTAGCTTGCACACCATTGCTAAGGCCTTTCAACGGCACTTACACAGATGCCACTTGCAATCCAGGAGCACCTGGATCAATGTGCTATTTTAGCTGCTTGGACAATTTTGTGTTAGACCCTCCGACCCTTACTAGCATATTATGTCAAGAGAATGGCACCTGGAGCAATGGAGGGGTTGTGCCAAGATGTGTGCCTAAATGTAAGTAGAAGTAAATGAAAAGCGTAAAATATACTAGGTAATGTTAACAAATTGTTTGTTAGCTGACTGTGAGAATGTTCCGACTCCTCAATTGGGAAGAGAATCGGGTCAATGCGTCACAACAACCGACAACCAAGTGATGGTTGGATCGCTTTGTACTATACACTGCTTTGAGGGATGTCACCTTGATGATGGCTCCAATTCAACTGATCTAAATTGCATTGATATCAATGGGAAGACTCAATGGGATAAACCAATACCGACGACATGTCTGCAACAAACAATGTGTTTACCATTTGATCTTCAATTTGGCTCATCCTGTGTTCAGTCTAATATTGGGGAGACCTGTACTCTAATCTGCAATGAGGGTCAGTTATAATCAGAAATGGTCAAGACGGAATAGCCCAAACCCAAGACTCAAGATTTGAGATTTACCTCCTCCTAGAGTCTTAAAAATTTTAAAAACATCCGAAGAGGGAATTCGCTTTGAAAATGACATTAAATCGAAAAACTCGTAAATAAAATCCAAACATCCAAATGTTTGGAACTAATATTAAGTGTTTTTAGACGTTTTTGGAAATTTTCAGTAAACTCCCCCATAGGGGGTTCCAAAAACTCTTCCCTAAATTCCCTAGTACCTCAGAGCTTGGCCATGTCTGGTTATAACCATAGACTTAAAGTTAATTATTGCTTTTAGGTTATACCCTTATTGGGAACAACATATTCATGTGTACTCTTTCTGCGAATCCTAATCCCAATACTTGTGGTGAACCTCACTGGTCACTCCCTCCGGGGAGTAGTAAACTTCCAGTTTGTCAGCCACCTATTACCTGTCCGTCTCTTATTGCGCCAAAAGATGGTGAACTTAGTCAAGAAACGTGTGCCCCGGGAACACCAGGACAGGGCTGTCAATTCACATGCAATGAAGGATTTATCCTCGAACCACCAGAAAGAGCAGAACTTGTGTGCCAAGAAGATGGTGTTTGGACTCAAGAAGGACAACCACCAGTTTGTTCACCAATTCTGTGCGAAGACATTTCCAAAAGTGTTTTAGAAAACGGAGGTTAGTATTAAATGACTGATAATATGACAATTATTTTGTCTTAATCTTTATAATAAGAATTCTATATTTTGTTACAAAGGGGTAACCCCTGAAGAGTCATGTCTTCTCAGAAGAGTGGGCGCTGTCTGTAATTTCTTTTGTAATAAAAATTACGACTTAAATGGTGAGTCCTCTACTCAATGTGGGTCTGATGGCAAGTGGAGCAATGCCCTTCCCTCATGTGCTCTTGGTATTATTGAATGTGAAGGTCAGTGAAATTTTCGGTAGACTTTCAACCCAAAAGGTATAAACCCTTTCCACTAATATTTCGATAATACCAAAGGTTTGTCAACTATTGAAAATGGAAATCAAGAGGGGGTTTGCAATCCTGGAAGGAGTGACGAAAAATGTACTTTTGTTTGTAATGATGGCTTTAACCTCGAGGGAGACGCAGAGTTCTTGTGTCAGACTGATAAGCAATGGGACAAAAGACAACTTCCCACTTGTCAACAAATTGTGTGTCAGGATATTAAAGCAGATAATACTGAGGGTTAGAATGTAATTACTTTCAACAGTTAATGAATAATATTTTTCAATTATAGGAACCTGTGTTTCGGCAAAACCAGGTGAGAAGTGTACTGTCATTTGTGTGAGCGGTGACCGCATTGAACTCACCTGTGCTGATGACGCCAATTGGGATAAAGAGGCCGTTTGTCCTTCAGTCTGTCCAAATTTGGACAATCCTCAAAATGGCTTGGCTAAAGGTACCTGTGCTCCAGGTGTTCCAACGGAAAAATGTAGATTTACCTGTTCTGAGGGCTTTCAACTGGAAGGGATTTTTGAATTAACTTGTGGTGATGATGGAGTGTGGGACAATGAGTCACCCACTTGCAAAGAATCAAAAAAGGTACAATGTCAATTACCAACTCTATCATCTAATATCAATAAGGAGGGCAAATGTGATCCCGGATTACCCGAACAAAAATGCATCCTTTCTTGCAATTCAAGTAATATTCGATACAATGAATTGTTGATAAAAGAACTGATCATTTTAAGGTCCCTCCCGTTCCAAAACTTTTATTTGTCAATCGGACGGTCAATGGAACGGACTAATCACTGGATTCAATTGTGATTCAGCCACTTGTCCACCTGTCCGACTACCAAATGGCGCCAAAAATGTTAAATATTGTTCTCCTGGAAGTGCCGGTCAAAAGTGCGAAATGGGTTGTGGAAAGGGTTTCAAAATAGAAGGAAAGAATACTATGTTGTGCACAATGGAAGGCAAATGGATTGGATCCCTCGCTCGTTGTCTCAGACGTAAGTCATTTTTATAGTATTCCGATTCAATGCTATTCTCTCCCATAGAATGCGTACCAATTCGTGGACAGAATGGAAGACTTTCTGGTCAGTGCGGTCCCACCGGTTTGCAGAACAGATACTGTGCCCTTCGATGTAATCGGGGGTTTGTACTGGTAGGACCCCGACAAGCTATGTGTGGGGCCAATGGTCTCTGGACACCAACAGTTCCCCGATGTTTGAGTAAGTTATCGATTAATGAGTTATTTAACGATTCAGTGATTAAATTATTTTCAACGAAAAGGACAATACAGACGGGTATCGGGTTGTGGTTGAAACTGACATTCAATTGATTCTGACCATCAAATACTCATTCAGTGATTGGAAGACAAGTTTTTGAACACAAGTATTATTTATTGAGGGAAATGTCAAATTCGGACTAAATTTGTAAATTAGTGAACAAAATGGTAATTAAAGTTAAGGCAAATGTTATGTCACTTCGAGCGCACAACTGATTAAATGCTGACCAAAATCAACAGAAAATCTTCAGCGAAATGCTAACAAAAATACATAATTATGTCATAAGTTATATAAAATGTCAAAAATAACAATAGTTTTAAAAAATTATTATTAAATATCGTAATTAATAACAAATAGTGTCATAAGCTTTGGTAAGTTATTACAAAATCTCGAATAAATGATTAATCGAAGGCATCGAAACATGTAATCAATAATTATATTATTATAAAAACAATTATTAATTTGCATTCGTTTTGTTAAATAATATAGTTTTGAGTGAATGACTAAATAATTGTTGCACTAAATCATAGATTATTATATAAATAATATAATACTATAAATAATATTAAAAATAATATATAATCTATTTATAAGACTTTTAGGATGACTGCAAAAACCTGGGATCGACTGAAGCGACTTTAGCGCTGAGGAAGGCGTGCATACAATACAAGAGATTCTGTAATGAATTGCATTCTAAGAGTTGAGTCTCTGTTATGCGACTATCGTTCGGATTAGTGACAAAAGTCAGCGACAATTCACAGCTCCCGTCGTCTGACGAGTTCTTCAACTGATGAAACTTATAGTTCCATTTGTACTGCTTTAGCAGCGGGTCGTATAGTGAGAACCCCATCCGCCAGTCCAGTGTCAGAGAACCCGACATTCCCTCACAAACTACTGGAAAGGTCTTACTCTTTAGAATAAAAAAAGAAATAATTAATCATTTATTGCAAAATATGTGACTCAAGGCTTACTCCGAGTTGAGTGACGGAGTGATAGTTGGCCCGATGCCATGAGTTCTTCACTTTTGTTAACTCATCTGAACTCTCAGTTGAGAAGTATTTGATTGAAGAGTCGTCCGCTGTTTGGATGATAAAAGTATTACGCCTTTCGTCCAACTGTTCATTGCTTTTGACACAACGAAACACCGATTGATAGCAATTGACATAAAGTAATGATTTCGATAACAATTGATGATTGAGTTGACTCTCATTTTCTATCAAAGACTTCGGCGGACTTTTCAAAACAAAAACGGAACCGCCTTTTACTATGAGGTATTCGTGGGACCACTTATAGCTCTGCTTTGGCTGATAACCGATTATTTGACACTCAGATACCCAACCCATGTATAGGATGTGCTCTGACTGTGGCAACGATTTATTTATTAGTTTCATCTGAAATGACAACAAATTTGAATCAAATCTAATCACTAATTAATGCAATCATTGATTACATGATTAATAGTGAGGTTTTGTATGGCATTTGTGATGGTTTGACACCATTGATGGCAAATCTCTTCGTTATCGCACTGAACAACAACTGACTGTCCGCTTATACCTTTCACTTCAAAGCCGGCGTCTCTGAGTTTGTCACTATAGCAGACATATTGGGACAGATTCGAGAGGAAGAGCTCCATTCGGACGCATTCTTTCCAATTGTTACTGACTTTTGTCTCAATGTCTTTCCCTTTTGACGGCTCAGGACTAGAGTGAGGAGAAGAAGGCTTTCGAATGAGTGGATTATCGTTTGACAGATCAATCAATTGATTGTCATCTTTACGCCAACGCTTTCTTAAGATGTTGGCCGCCCTGTGATGACACACTCTTAAAGTGACCTCATCTCCCGATTCTCTTAACAGTTTGAGGGCCTCGTCGTGAGTAGTAGTGCTGTCAAAATCAGTGCCGTTCACACCGAGTATCTCATCGCCGATAAAGAGCTGTTTGGAAGCATCGGCCGGTCCTTCGCTCACGATTCGTGAAATCAGAATCGGTAGGCAGTGCTCTGATCCGCCTTTTATTGATAGACCCAAACCTAATGCTGGACTTCGGTGTAAATTAATTAAACGACAATTCAATCGCAACTAAAAAACCAAATATTATTAAAATATAGTCCACACCAACAAAGACTGCAGACCTGATCCGAGAGATTTTTATCTTCACTTTTAATCGGATCTATAGGACTATCACCAGAATCATCACAAATCTCTTGAATAATAAGTTGTTTTCCGTTGACAATGATTCTCATCTTCCGATTGGATTCATTGCCACTCAATAAACCAATTCTGGTCTCATTCTGCAGATGAAAATCAAAAATCAATTAAATGGTAAAAAATTGAGATAAAAATGGTTTTCCAAATCAATACTCACTTTTGCCATGTTTTCAATTTTGGTTAAGTTGTAGTCATTTTGTGGGAAATGTCTTTACTATTGATTTAATTGCCATTAATTTATTGATAATTCAATTAATCAATTGATTTATTTTGTTATTTGTTTAATAACTTATTTCCTCATTATTTTCACTACATTTTGCCCCAAAATTTAGTGAAAAATCGCGAAAATTGATTAAATGATAAGAAATAAACCCTAAAAAGAGGTCAACACTTCTGGGGTTTTATACGATTGTCTCCGGATTTGAAACCAAAACACAAAAACACATGAATTGAAAGCATTGAAAACATTGCAAAATATACACACTTTTAGTCGATTTTAATTCAATTAATTTTTGTATATTTCATATATTTTGTTGTTGTGGTCATACATATGACAGTCTTATGGCAGGAAAGAAGCCCTCATTTATGAAGAGCTGTCCAATAAAACTATTGGACAGCGATTTGTCGGCGCATCCGGTCTGCAGACACGGCCCGACTCTTCTATTCCAAGACATCAATCATAAGACTTATTATTCCTGTTCTTCTTGTCGTAACCGAAAGGATTGCGATTTCTATATGTCTTCAGAGGAATGGCTCAAAATTGGGGCTTCAAATGAAGGCAAAGCCAAGTATTTGAAGACTGTTTCCACTCATTCAGAGCACAACTATTTCTATGATAAAAGTGTTAAACAAATGCCTAAAAATGAAATCAAATTCTGTCAAAATTGTTCGCTAATTATCTCATCAAAGGATCAGTTGAGTGGACACGAAAGCCATGAAATCTTATGCGAAATAAGCCGAAAACTATTCCGAAATCCAACGGAACTGATGAACAGTTTGACAAACAATAAGTTTTGCGCTCAATATCTGTTCGCAAACAAAACGAAGAAGTTTTTAATCAATGAAGTGATTCAGAAGAATGGCTTCAATCATGTCGTGTGCATCGGTTGTCCATCAATTCATGAATATATCGATTGTCGGAAGAATAGACTGAAAATTAAAAGTATTTTATTGGATATCGACGACAGATATAAACAATTTTATTCTCCGAAGAAGTTTCTTAAATACAATTTATTTAATGATTACTTCTTCGACGGATCCAAAAGTGCAAATACTTTCTCCAATTTCATTGAAGGCTCGCCTAAAGATTCAATTATCGTTTTGATTGATCCGCCTTTCGGTGGTCTAATCGAAGCGATGGCCAAAACTATGAACAAAATCAATGAGTTTTGGCAAAAATGTAATCAAATTTCGGATAAGAAGCAAATGATTGCTATTTTGTTATTCTTTCCGTATTTTAATGAAAAGCGAATAATAACTACAATACCATCGCTTCAAATGTCAGACTTTATGGTTGATTATCGGAATCACAATAAGTTTAATTCCAAGAGTTCAGGCCGTAAGTTTGGATCTCCGGTCAGAATATTCACAAATATAAAGTTGTCGTCAATTGTTTTACCGAAGACTGAAGGCTATCACTATTGTGATGATTGCCTCAAATATGTCTCAATAAATAACAAACACTGCTTTGAATGCGATGACTGCACTGCAAGAGATGGTAAACCATATAATCACTGCCATAAATGCAAGAAATGTTTCAAACAGACGTGGAGTCACTGCAGTCGTTGCGATGTCTGTCATCTGAGAGAATCGTGTCTTAAAAGAGGGATCGAATCTAATTATAATCAAAGTTCCAATAAAAAGACAAAACAATAAATTTTTCCAAACAATTTCATCCAATTATCGTTGAATTCTTGACCACAATTCTAACAAACATTCTTTGATATAACCATTGCTGAGGATAAGTATCTTTAGATGAAATGTCTTTCGTTAGTTTGTCTGTTAATTTCATCACATTTTCGGCGATCTCTCAATATTTGAGACAAAAATGTTTTCAAATGAAATCTAAATTAGATTTAAAGTTAGATAAGAGACATATCTTATAACTGAAGAATGTTTTATATTTTCTCCGATGTATTGATCGAAAGGCAATTTTTTTACTTCAAATAACAACAATTTCTGTGACAGAAGTCGTGATTTGAAATTTAAATAATTTTCACTTTTTTTGCCTAAAGTCTAGGCTTTTATTGATTTGAAACGCCTTTTGCTATGGATGTGACAGTCATTGAACTCATGGTTTAGGGTTTATGTGGAAACATATTTTGCTGGAGTATTGTTTGACTCAAGAATTCTTTGTCACTCAAAGAAGAGGTTAATCTAAGAATAAACAGAATAATCGGTTGAATTCCAACTTCAATAACATAACAGATATTTACTTAATTTGATTTTCAATTTAGTCTTAAGAATACAAGTCTTCAACATATGGTTGATATATGACATCCAAGAGTCAAACAAACTGCGAGTCAACGCTATATTCACAATACGTTTGATATCATTATCAGAATATGCGTTAAAAACACTTCCAAAGTGTGAACGACTTGTTATCAAATCGATTAGTTTTGATGAATAAAACGAAAGATTATATAACAAAAGAGAATTAAATGGCGATAAAATTGTTTTCATATTTTATTGATTTAACATATTTGACATATTCGAGGAAATTTCACTTTTAATCACTCAAAAGGCGTTCAACATTTCTAATGAAAATTTTAATCAATTCTTTAGAAAATAAAGAATAATATAAATTGTGGTCAAAAATAAGAGAATTGTATTTGTATTTCAATGATTAAGAATTTAATCAAATGAATGTAAATAACAAAAGTAAAAAATAAATCAATAATTTATTTAAAAATTAAAATTAATTAATTAAAAATTTTCTAAATTAATTTATTAA
>JAQIWF010001920.1:0-10409 GCA_034694965.1 Ceratozetes gracilis
ATAGTCAGGTATTGTTTGTTAATAAAGATCTTTAGGCTCTAAAAATGTACTAGTTAATCTAAAAATGTATTTCATAGTCACTATCCTTGCAATATGTGAATTAAAGGGTTATCTCTTTTAATTTTAAAACTAATTTTCTGAATAATTAATCACAAATTTTAAGCCATTTCTGTCAAATTGCCGGTAATTCTGTGGTTTTACTCGTTTACTAATCAAATATAATCTTTGAAAAGTCCAAAATTGCCCATCAATTCAATAAATAATCTCCAATTCAAATCAAACTTTTAATTAGTGTTTTAATTGGCAGAGATACCAAGGTACCAATCAATAATACCGCGGCAATCTAGGCATCTTAATTGAACTAGTTCAAAGCTGAACACTCCAAATATTTTATTAATTAATTGCTTTTTCAGATATTATTTTAAACCCGAGTCCTATTAGTTTCGATATGCCATCAGATTATGCCTCATATGACGGCACAGACCTCTCAAACACCGTTCCTAAAGACCTGAATATCTTGCAAGACATGTGCTGTCCTTGACTTTTGATTGAGTTCTGATTTATTCACCAAAAATCAAACGATGAGTTTTGAGAAATGCTATTCTGTGCTACAATTTATGCGACAACCGTTCGGTTGAGACTCCCTTTCATTAAATCAATTCAATTGTAATTCCGTTCAAAAGAAGTCTTCGTTTTCCAGACGATAATTAACTGAACTATCGGTTAATTCTAACGCACTCTTCGGAGGCCTTCCTCTCAACAGACTTATAGACAGCTAATCATAATTTATGGTTTGGGTCCTACTCTTCAAAAACGGATGCCTTTCTCTCACTTTCGGGACTTCTTATAGCTTCAGGTCATGAATGGTATGACGAGAAACAAAAATTTTATTCTGTGTGAGGTTTGAGTCAAAAAAAACATAAGTGATGGCCCTTTCCATCATTGATGGCGTTCTGATTTCTGCACAGCACAGGACAACCTCTTTAGGCAATGGGATTATGACTTAGTTTTTGACTTATGAATAGGACTGTTGTCTCACATTTCAAACATACATTTTTTTGGGTAAAAAACAATTCAAATGTCATTTAAAAACTAAAATTTCTTGTTTTGGGGCACAGAATGAGAGGGAAAACATTTGACTTGAGAAGTGAAATATGTGTTACCCTTGTTGTTAGGGCTCTCCTACTTCAAGGACTCACCTATGGTTCAGTACTTTTGATTTAAGTCATGATTAGAGGGAAGAAAAAAATTAATTTGATTTAAGAGTTTCTTAAAACTATGAAAGAGTTGTTTGAACTCAAAGTTTATTTTCAATTGTATATCAAATCATAATATTTTCACTTCAAATGTCTCTTCATTTCACTCACTCTTACTTCTCATTGTTTTTATGTCTAAAAATTACTACAAAACATAACTTGAGTTCAGATTTCATTTGTTTAGAGCCGAGAGAGAGAGAGAGAGAGAGAGAGAGAGAGAGAGTCACTCATCTCATGAAGAGATTTAGAAATGAAAATAATTTAAAACATTTCTTGAGTTCAGATATCATTTGATTAGAGCCGAGAGAGAGAGAGAGAGAAAGAGTTAGAGAGTTAGAGAGAGAGTTAGAGAGAGAGAGAGAGAGAGAGAGAGAGAGAGAGAGAGAGAGAGAGTCTATTGATTTGGTGGCCAACTGTGCGGCAAATAATTGTGGGTTAAGTGTTGTGTTGTAATTGAAAACATGTTTTGTTTTTGTACTTAAAGTCTAATTACAATCGAAAACAATGGAAAGACTATAAAATCGGTATTTTATTTTTCACACTCTGTAATCCTAGGGATAAAAGTAAAATTTCAATTTGTAAACAAGCAAAAATTATTTGTAAACTATTTAAGAGTATTAAAATTTTGTATTATTCCTTTTAAAATTTTGGCTTGATAGTTTAAAAATATTCAGGATATAATAAACATAGCAATTTAACATGGATCTTGTTAAATGTACTAGTTATACAATTTTAAACAAGGTTGTAGACTGTAATTATTGCTAAAATTGTAAATTAATATTTTTTATAGTTACTAAATAAACAAGTAAATTGTTTATAACTAAAACATTTTTCAATATTAGCTTATTAAATTAAATGCAAAATACCTTGTTATCAGTATTTCATAGTTGTGCAAGATAAAACTTAAGATGAAATCATTTTTAAAATCATGGATGTTTTTATGAGCTGAAATTTGGATGTGAAATAAAATTTAACCTGCCAATGCAAATGTTATTCTTACAATTGGTCAAGATTGAGAAGAGGATAAAATTTTAACATTTATATACCTTGTACATTGTAAAATACAATTAAATATAGTTTTACTTACTTATTTTAACTTTCATTAAAGTTACATTCTAATAATATTCTACTCTTGGTTTATTAAGTCTAATTATTAGTATCAGATTTTATTTTATATTTTGCTAAACTCACCTAGGTTTTTAAAGTTAGACTTTAAATTTTGTGTCTGTAATAGGCAATTTTAATTCTAACCTTATTCATCATTTTAGCAAGATTATATTTTTATGAGCCAATATTTCAAAAATAATAAAGTTTTAATAGCTGTAATTTTAGTTTGCTTTGTTATTTGAAATATTCTTTATTAAAAGTGCTTGTTGTTATTGGATAGGAAACATTTAATATTTTAAATTTAGCTATATTCTAAAACATTAACGAATAAAAAAGCAATCTTGTTTAAATTTTCAATAAGTTTAGCTATAAATTCTTTTCAAATTT
Source organism: Ceratozetes gracilis (assembly GCA_034694965.1). Lineage (NCBI taxonomy): Eukaryota > Metazoa > Arthropoda > Arachnida > Sarcoptiformes > Ceratozetidae > Ceratozetes > Ceratozetes gracilis. Next base: position 2,751 of record JAQIWF010001920.1, read on the forward strand.
TATTATACAAAAGATAACTGTGTAGGACTGTATAAAAAGTATAAGAAGATGATATCTCTTTCTAAAATACTATTTTTAAATACATGGCCTTTGTTAGTTTTGAAAATTATATCAATTTACTCTTGTTATTAAGTATCTCCCTGATAATTTTAGCATATTAAATTCTATAAATATACTGTATTAATAAAGTTTATAATGTAAATAAAGACCTCGTTTAATTTTGAAAGCTTTTTTTTCAAAATTATTGGGCCAAGTTCATTATTTAAGAAATTGTCCTTTGATAACATTAAATTGCCCAATTCATTTCAAGAAAAAGTAATAGACTGTAATTATGGCTAAGATTATAAGCTAATATAGTTTCAATATTTGTCCTTGTTAACAATTGGGTTCAAAACCAACACCATATTGATTAAATAATTTATTTTATTTTATTTAATTGATAATAAATAAAATTTTTGGCAAGATTATATATTTCATAGATGTAAAAGATAAGATTAAGTATAACTTTTTTAATCAACTTTTATTTCAAACTGTTGATTTAATTAGAATTTTAATCTACCATATTACTATCAAAAGTGTCTAGTGCAATTGGTAAATATAATTAAAGAATAATAACATTTAAACATTTAATGAAAAATATTAATAAATGAATAGAATCAAGCTCGTTTATATTTTTTCTCTTTAGTATTCGAGCCAATCAATTATTTAATTAAATGTAGATCTAATAAATTAGCAAGATAATCAAATCAAACCTTGATAGTCTTGGCCATGTTCTTTGTGCTGTGATATATTGGTGGCAGACATTCCCTAAGATCGATAGCACTGGACGACTGTGCGCTACGATTAGCCCAATTAGTAGTAACCCAATTGCAGAGTATAGATGTGGTCCTTTTGGTAACATTGGGCAGAAAGGCACTGCTCTGTGAGGACTTCCTATTCGCGGCATTGAGCGCACAGTCATCCCTTTCTGCCAATTCATCAAATGCTGGATTATTTTCAGACATTTTCATTTGTGACAATCGGTCGGAGCTCTCGATTGGAGACGTTTCCTAAGAGTCGGTTCCGACAAAAACAAGACAACAAACAAATCGATTTACAATTTAATTACTAGTCGTGAGCGCCGACTATAAGGGAGTCGACATTAGAGCTCAGAATATAAAAACTATGAAAATGTTAATTCCGTTTATTCACAATTCTGTTTAATTTGACTTTTAAATAAGTGAGATGTGCAAGGTGCAAAGCGGTTAACCTGGTTGATTTATTAAATACCAAGATTTATAAATTTCTTCATTTCATTTAATGCTATTGGAAATGTTCTGGGTATAAAAATTTGCAAAGAATTAATTTATTACCCCTTTGCGCATCACATTTCTATAATATAAACAGAGTTAATGTGAAAAATTCCAATTCAGAAAATTTCCTAGAGCATCATTGATTGAATTAATAGCTATGGTTTATTGAATTAGAATTCCTGTTATCTAAGCTTTTTATCATGGTAATTTTACCAATAATTTACAACCAGTTCATTTTAAATGCATAGAAAGTATTGGAAAAATTACCATGATAAAAGGCTTAGATAACAGGAAATCAACAGTGTGTAAGGACATTCAATGACAAGATTTATTATGATGAGTTCAAGTCGTGCACTGGATAATTCACCCTTTTCAATCACATTCATTTATCTTCAACTCGAGTTGTCAAAGGCTCTAGGGAATGTTTGCCTTATTAACTTAATCAAACCAGACATTGATAACCAAGTTAAATCAAAACAATGTCCCAATGGTCTAATGTATAAACATCTTAATATACTACCTAAGCCTGTCCTCAAACACCAAGTTATCAACAATTAACTAGAATCTGCATAAAATCATATATTAAATTCCACCTTGATCATCCTGCCCACACAACCCTAGACTCTTGCCATCACTGTCTAGAGTTTACTCAATTCTATGAAACTAATCTGTTTTAATGAATTATTATCGCATAATAGCTGATAGATTATGAAAGCACCATGCATAATTTATAGCAATTACACCCGTTTTATAGCACGGAATGTAAATATGAATAATTTATTTGTCGCGCAATCAGTGCACCGGAACTGCTATTCGGACACAACATCCCATTAATCTCCTTAATTGCGTGGATAATAAAACATCAAATGTTATGACGGAGTCAAACAACAGCTCCCATTCTGTGCTCTTATTTGAGTTAATTGTTTGGCACAGAATAACAAACATTTCTATAAAAACAAAAGCAAATAATATTTCACTTTTAAATCAAATGAATAAAATAAGAACAGCGCCTAATAACAGGGTTGACCAACATGGTGTACTTGATAAAATTGCCTAGTTTATGTTTCTACTTGGCCTTTCTTAATACAAATAATAATTAACCATCATGCAAAAAAATCATTCTAAATAACATAGATTTCCCACAGAACCACTTTAAACATCAGATGATGATTCCTCCCCAATAGGATCAAGTTCTTCAACAAGGATAAGCAAGGTATAATTAGTCAAAATTTCTCTGTGGTTGTAAAGAATTGCCTCTCCTATTAGACGAAAGAAATTAATCGGTACATGGTGGGTTATTAGTTCTGCTGAATTTTTAATCAAGATTTAAAGTATACCCTCCTTTTTATACTTATATTGTGCTTGATCATCCGAGTACTTTAGCCATCACAAGGAAAGGGCAATAAAGACGTTAATAAATAAAAAGCAAAACATTATGTCGTTTAAGACTTCCCTTTATTTAAGCGAATCTAATATTTTTTGTTGTATTAGAATATTGTGGTCTTCGGAGCCATTTGTCTGATGGCATAAAAGGATTTCTTAAGAGCACAGCATTACTCCATTCAATTAATCGCACGGTTTTTATTGTGTGCTCATTCATATTATCTTGGTTTAGCCACAGGGGGTCTAATGGCCACAAATAAGATCATTAAAATTCTTATATTATTTTTTGGCTCTTTCAAAGTTTATTCAATTATTAATAACAAAGTATAAATTATGTTATACTGGATAATACAGAATATTAACTTAATATAACTAGGCTTAAGTAGCTTAAATCAATATTTTGTAAAAACATTGCTTATTAAAAACAGGGATGATCAAGGTTATATAAATTATTTTGTTTGTCTAATAATTGGATTAGTAATGATAATTAATAAGAATTAATAAAGCTAATTTAGCTTTATCTAATTAGTGCAAAAATAACATTAATGAGGGTTAATTAAATGACACCACCTTGCGCATCTCAAATACTTAAAAGGATTGCTTTACGAAAATGAAAACACATTTTATGTTTAGTTTTCTAAAAGTAAACATAAATTGAATAACACATAAAAGTTGGAAACCATGTTCTTCTAAGTCATAATAAATTTACCCTGGCTGTATTTATGTTTGATCTAGAACTAACTCAATATAATTTCATAGCCTCAGTCATCGAAACATGAGTAAATAATCTTGGTAAATATTTTGACATTTGGAGAGGATGTTGTTAGTGAGAAGGATGTTTATCTTGCTGGATGACTAGGGGGTGCAACAAAATAATATGACTGCGCATACCTTGACATCCTCACAAATGGGCCGTAGTTTTTCACCAGCGCTCAGATTCTGATGTTTGGGTTGAGGCGAGGGATGAATTGAATTGATATGTGTTGTGCTCTTGCTTTTAGGCCACGTCTCTTCAATTCTGAGCTGAATGCCCGCCAATATGGCCGCCTCTTCTTTCGAGCAAGGTAGTTCCCCGCTAACCACGAGTAGCTGGAGCTATAAGCAAGAAAATAAAATTAAACAACAAAGCTTATGTTCAAGCATGCAAAATATAATCACTTCATGTATAAAAATTAAATGCTGGATAAATTCATAGAAATTCTAGGAATGCAATTTCCAAGAATTTAATTTAGAAGTAGAATTTCATAATTAAATTTTCTTTCTATTTTCTAAATTCGAAATATTAGACACTTAGCTTGGTAAGAATAGAATTTCTTGGAAATGCTTCGGAGTTTTCCAAAAGATCCTATTACATAATCTAATATTAATAAAATCGTTTTTGTCTAATTCTTCCTTATTATAATTGGATTCATTAAAGAGGAACATTTTCTTGAAATAGACAGGATCAGTTACTAAGTAAAGCATGGGAATTTTCCATTTAATAACAAGAATAAAAAACAAGAAATCATATGTTTATTCAATATATTAGGGGACACATCATAATGGCTTCACATCAGGACTCAGAATAATTGCTGTCAAAAAGTTCTGTGCCTACAATAAGGGACAGGCATTCAATTTATTTGAATAACTCATTATGAATAACAATCTATAGCTTTGTTCGCAAAACAAATTTTACTTATTCTTTATAGTCGAGGAAAATCATGAAAAATCATTTGTTATGTCAGACATTGTATTCATTTGATTGAAAAAGAGATTAATTTTTTATATGCTTTCATAGAATTGTAAACTTCTTTATATTTGTACCGAAAATTCAAATCCTCTTATAGTTTGAGTATTGAATTGAATTGATTTCAAGTCACTGGTGTTCAAAGTGTGTGCTCAGGGTATTCACAATTCCTTGCATTCAATAGGCATTCCTCTAACTAACCCGATAAAAAAATTCACTTTTTTTAGTGGACTGGATAAGTGTCTTTTCAACATAAGGAATGAGCTCAAATACCAGGGTAAATTGATGTAAATTCCCTTGGGCAACAGTGATAACAAAGATAAAGAGAAAATTTCTTGAGATTTCTTTTCGGAAATATTCAATAAAATTGATTTTATAAATTCTTTTCATGTTTTTCATTCTCAGGTGTTTTATCGAAAACTTTAATAACGAACTTTTATTTTTCACAAAATGCAGTATTTTGAGATGAGCAAGCTCTATCTTACCAATATTTGAAAAAAAACTTAACCTAACTTGTTCTAAACTACTTATTGTTAAAATTATAGATTACCTTATCAAGTTAAATTGTTCAATAAGGAATCAACCATATTTGATTAAGAACAATTTAAGACTAAATTAAACTAAATTCCAGAATTGATTTACAGTATATAAATTTAGCCTGAACAAATAATTTAACAGCTCAATGTAAACTGTATTTAATCATATAACTCGGATTAGCTTGTTATTTAAAAATTCATCATGTTTAAACGGTTATGTTTCACAAAATTATTGTATTAATTTTTATTTAAAAATATAATATTAGATCTTGCGTATATCTGAATAAGCGGTTTAATATAAGACTTTCATTTATCGATAATTTTTTTAATAAAAATAATTTAGCAAGAAGGCTCAGTGAGCCAGAACAAATAATATGTTCTCAGAAGAAAATTAATAAAAGAATTTCAATAAGGTTTATTGAAGAAGGTTTTGATTAAATCCCAGACCATTTCTGACTAATGGAAATATACTGGTTACCCAACTATGTAAATTATGGGCAAGCACATTCAAAATGATGGAATATGTTATGAAAATTTTAATAAATTTGAATTTTCTGCTCCAAAAATCAATATTACATTTCCTTTTGATTCAAATATTATCATAATTTTCGGATAAATCAAAAGAATTATAGATTTTTTAAAATTTGCTTAATCTGTGAATTGAATTCTTGATCAGTCCATAAATGTATTCTTGCAACACATAAATGTATTTTACATGAGCATATCAATGTTCAAACTATAGTTTGCACCATATTAAACTATCCGTATGATTTGAATCTATATAAATTTAAATTAATTGCAAAACATCGTAAAATTCACTATGTAACTTAAATTTTGGTTATTTATCAAGGTATAAAATTTCATGCATTTAAAGGATAAATAAAAATTACCAAGTCATAAATTATTGGGTAAACCAGACCATAAATAAATTAAAAATTGAGAATGCAATTAAATTAAAAATGTTATTATATGCATAAATTTATTAAATAAAGGCAAATTAATTTTCAATAATATTGCCTAGCATAATTTTATATTCTCTAAAGTATTTGCACAGGATAACATTTAATCTATATATTTTTATTTTATTAATTTCTATTGTATAAAATAAAATTTAAACTAGTATCAATTTGAGCAATTCATGAAGAGTAGAAACTGTAAACGAGGCAAAGTTTGCTAGTAAATATAAACAATAATAATGGTATTATTTTATTGGCAAATATGCAAAAAAATTATACAATAAAATTTATTCTTTTATTTAAAAAGGTAATTTAATTAAAACTACTAGGCAATTTTTTTCATCAAAGCTTGTTCAATTTTTAGGAATTTAAAGCAAGGAGTGATTATACTACTACACATAAAATTTTGAATAAGCTTGTAAATTGCTTGTAAATTCCAAAAAATATAACATCTTGTAATAACTAAATGCAAGTCATTTGCAAAATCAATGGAAAAACTTGTAACTACCTTGGGAATTAACTGACAAAACATTGCTCAATTCAATTAAAAACTTAAATCAAAATATGCTTGGTAATTGACTTGGAGTAGTACAATGAAAATTCTCATTTAGGCTTATCTATTGAGCTTTCATTTAGCTCTGGGAACAGTCATAAAATACATGACTCGGAAAAGAGTCGCGAGATTTGAGTGAAAGAAATTAATTAACTTTTTTTGTCTCTCAAACAGAAATGCAATAAAAATTGAATCAAAGAAAACATTTGAGAAGTCGTCTGAAAACTAATTGTTGCCAACAATAGAGGAAAGTGTAATCCCTGTGCAGCACAGCACCAGATTTCTCTGACAGATATACTGAATAAATTTCACCATTCACTGAATTTTCGTCCAATTTATCTAGGACAGGGATGGACAAGAAGTGGAAGTTCCCATCATTTCCTTTAATAAATACATATCTACTCAAAAAATAACTTGGTAAAAAATTAATCTAGCAAGATACACATAAATTCTATTAAATAAACTTGAACTGACTATAATTCCTAAGACTAACTTGCATAATTTACTTATTAACGTGGACATTGGGCTAAAACCTTTAACCTATTGTATAATACATTGAATGTCGAAAAATCTCGTGATTTCAATGAATAAATACAAATACTGTTAAAACGATGTATTCATTGAGACATCAAAGCTAATGGTATTATTCAATACAAGAGCGCACAGAATGAGTGAATCAAAATCAAAAACCTATGGAATGATTTTTACAGGAATCAAATGCTGTTTATTCCGAGCAAATCATTTACTTTTAATAATAGGTGTGTTCACAGACTGCACATGTCTTATTTTTATTGATCTGAACTTCAGTTGTTATTAAACTTTGATTTTCGTTAAAGAGAGCTTTCATACAATTCAACACATCATTAGTTGATTCTTGTTTGTCAGAAGACTCTGGACTCTCTTTAGTATCATTGGTCTCATTGTTTGGACAATCGTAGTCAAAGTGGTAAAGAGTAAGTCCTTTAGTGGTGCAATGTCTGCACGGTCTGTATGGTATTCGTTCTTTCTTTGAGCTTTCATTTGGATTATCACAGTGTTTGATAACACAATTGGAAGTACTTTCCGGTTGTGGTCTGTCTCGACCTTTTGATTGTCTGTTAAATATGGCTTCGAGTGCTGAAGCTTTCAGTAACCATTCTTCAGTTTGTGTTATGAGACTTGTTCCCAGTGTTGTCTGGTATGTGTCAGGACAACCATCAGTCAGTGTATCGCA
>JAQIWF010001921.1:0-10408 GCA_034694965.1 Ceratozetes gracilis
CAAATGCCTGACCTATTGCGGGGTTTTACCTATTGCGGGATTGGCTTAAGCGGGGAAGAACTGTATATATATATATATAAACTTATGCGTCAATTAATCGATACTTTGAACTCTTCTTTGACAATACATTTGATATTTTGTATAAATTGATTGAAATTAATGAATATTTTGTCAAATTATGAATAGAAGAACATTCTGTGCGGAGGATATCAGTGGTTCAGTCGACACATAGGACGGGTAGTCCGTCAGTAACATCTAAGTCAAATGGTGCATTAGAGGCATCGGTGGGCGCACCCATTGCTTCGTTGCCTTCAATATCATCGTCACATACAGTGATTCAACCGGTGCTGCATTCGGGTGCGACAGTCATCGAGAACTATCTGTCCCAACATACAGGCATTCCTATGAGTGGTGTCAGATGTGGTGTCTCTACTCCACACATGACAACCACAACACAACCGGTGCTTAAAAGTGCTGTAGATCTAGTCAACAATCGTGTCCCCATTGAGATTCTACCCGAGTATATGCCGCACCTCAACAGACCCAACACTAAGATAACATTTAAGGGTCCCATTGTTTTCCCTATTCTAAAGAACCTGAGCGCCAACGGAACCAATCAAGAGTTTGATGTCGACGAGTGCGGAACTTTTAAGCCCATCGACCCAACCATTGAGGGAAAGACCACAACCATCAGTGCGTTCAGACAAGTGGCCTCTCTTCCCATCGATACTACAATTGCAGACAAAACTAGTAAAGAATTGGACGAAAATGAAGAAGAAATCGAAATCCTCGACAAAGAAAATGATAAACATATGTCTCCCATCTCTCCCCCAAATGGCTTAGTTATGCCGAAGACTACCGGAGCTGTTAGACCAAGGACATTATCTTTAAGGACAAATAATGGCTCAAATTTGGTCAGTTCCACTCTGGTCTCACCCGATACTCCTCGACCTAATAAGACGTGTGTGGAGTTGTTTATGAACGGACACGCCTACAGTCGCATAGGGTTGAAAGTGACCCCTCGCCCCGTCTATTGTACTATCTATAAGACTCAACCCATGTTTGTCCAACAAGAGACAGATCCGTTACTTTCCATGTATTCCAATTGGACTACAAGTCCCTTAGCATCCGAGGATGTGATGAATTTGGCGCCGCCTCCTGTTATTCTGGGTTCATATGACTCGCGTCACAAACAAAGAGTAGATTCGATGGTAATGATGAGCGCCGGCAAAACAGACCTCAATTCAACGCATTCCAGTTATTGGCAGTTCCGGAAGTCTGACGAAGAAAAGGAAAACCTCAAACATATGATCCATAAGTTGAGGGAAGACGTCGGCGAAAATGTTGAGGAAGTCTATCGCAAACTTAGCGAAGAAGTGAGCGCTTCCTCTGCCTTCTCTGGTGACACTGATTCTGATGGTGGAGATGTCGGTCCACCGAAAAGGGTTCGCATATTTGAAGGTATTTACAAAATGATTTTATTATTTTGATGATCCCTAACATTACACCCCTTTATTGTCACCATTCCTTCAATGTTACGGTTATCGACCCTTTCCTCTCAAATACCACTGCAATGAGTTCTCAATGAATAGACCTTTCCTTCCGAGTTATAAAATATCCTATTGTTAGGAAAGAGCTGTATTTGATTTGTCATATCTATTACCAATCCTTTTCATAAGTGTTGGTCTCTTAATAGAGGCACTCCTTTTATGATAACTGTGCGCTTAATAAGAGTTATGCAAATGAGAAAAGTTTTTTCCTTCAATTCAAAGTTCAAATCTGTTCTCTCTTTTTGATCTCAAATCAAATAATATTAGAAATGAGGGAACGTTCGTAAATTAATACTCGTTTTAGACACAATCCAACCCCCTTTCCATAATATGCGAACTATAGTTTTTAGCAGAGATATGGATATTTTAATAAAGTCTGAATTAATGTCTCACCGCTTTTGGCTTGACTCCCCTCTCCCCCAAAAAACCGAGTATGTATTTTACGAACGTTCCCTAAGCATTGAATTAAAGTTTTGTTGAATTATGAACCAAAGTCTAATAAATTAACCAGGGTTCGACACGGGTCTTAACTTAAGGGGGTATTTTGGTCAAAAACTAGGGAGTATAAGGGGTATACCAAAAACTCATCGCTTTTGTAATACAATTTTTCGAGATTTTGGGAAAAAACACTAAATATTTTCAATAAATTTACATTAGCAAGTTTATCAACTAGTTAGATTGGCGCAAACCCCGCGATAGTGACCAGTTATTTGCACCACCAGTAGTAGAGTTGTTCCATTTTAATATTCAATAAATTGCATGCAGGGATCAAACTATAAATTCAATTTTGAGATGATATAAAACAAATATTCCGAATCATTTAGGGATTAGTGTGAGAAAACATTTAATTCGGATAAATTAATTGTTAATTCAATTTAAATCTCTCTATTGCTAGATTAAAAGCTCATTTTTACTTTAAAAAGAATTGCACTCAGTTTCTAACATCTACCAGGGTGTTTTCCAGATCTATTGAAACAAAAAATTGAATAAATTTATTAAACATTGAACTCAAAAATAAATTGATTGAATTTATCAACTCTAGTGATTACTACAGTTATCTATTAAATTATCAATTATTAAACAAATGACTCGATTATTGATATATTGTTTGAAATGCATTACAGAATAAAAACTATTTAAAGAAATTAAAATTTGATTATAAACTTAGTTATTAAAGTATTACTCATTTATTTATTTATTCAATTTTGAGTCGTAAGTAATTTGACTAAAATAACCTTTTGTTGACTTTTTTTTGCAGAGATATGACATTTTCTGCTCATGTCTTGTAATGTTCTTCTATTTCTTATCAGAGATCACATGAATGTCGACAAACAAATATATTCGACTAATTTTTCAATGATTTTCAGGTGGTTTCAAATCAAACGAAGACTACACTTATGTGAGGGGCAGAGGACGAGGAAAGTATGTGTGCGAAGAGTGTGGTATCAGATGTAAGAAGCCATCAATGCTGAAGAAGCACATCCGAACTCATACTGATTTGAGGCCCTACTCGTGCCGTCACTGTGCCTTCGCCTTCAAAACTAAAGGAAATCTTACCAAACATATGAAGTCAAAGGCACACCACAAGAAGTGCGTAGAATTGGGAATAATACCGGTGCCCATCACTATAGATGACTCTCAGATCGATACCGACGCTCTGGCCAAACAAGAAATGCTTGAGATTTCTTGTGGGGGTCTACCAGAAGATGAAGACGAGGACGAGGATGAAGGCGAGTGGGATGAGGACGAGGAGGAAGAGGATGACGAAGGCATGCATTCACTCTTATGTTCAGGGATGAGCATGCTAAACTTTCCCAGGGGGTCAAGTCAGGGCTTTTTGCCAATTTTGACGGACTTTGTTTCTGTCAATACACTTAATTCTAATTTGTGGCTCCACGGGAAGGGTTTCATATTATTTGACGACAGAGAGTGCTCTCATCCCTGCCTTTCTTACAGTGTATTAAATTGATTTGTATTATAGGAGTTCCCATTCCTCTCATTGAATTACAACGGTTTGATGCAAAGACCTGTGCTTCAGTTCCAGGTCAGTTTGATGACGCCGAGCCTCTTGAAGAACGTGTCCGAACAGTTTCAGAGTCGGGGTCTGCGGCCACAGAGGCAGAAGAACAAGAGGCGGCCCGAAGTCTTTTAATCCTTTCTGGTTCCGGGTCTGAGTCTGACTTATCGAATGCAGTTTCAGGTTCTCGAAAGACATCGACTATTATTAGCGAAGAGTTCTTAAGTCAAGAGAAGCGGAAGGTTTCGGTCATTGATAGAAGAATATCTCAACACGTGATGGAAGAGCAGAAGAGACGGGTAACACAAGTATTAGAGGCCGAACATCAAAGACGTGTTTCTCAACACATGTTAGAAGCGGAACAACAGAGACGTATATCAGCGCAACAAATGGATCCGATCCGGAATAGCAGTGAATTGTCTGACTTTCACAGCACCGCAACAATAATGAAGCCGCCAATAGAACCGCCTATAATGACATCTCCGCGCAAACTCTCACCTATTGAACAGTTGCAACAACAGGTCCAACAACAACATCAACAGCTCCTGCAGACTACTTGGACTCCAAACTGCGACCAACTGTCCCGACCCCGTTCCTATTCATTCAATGACGTGCCACTTATGCCAACGACTATTTTTACGGCCGCTTCCCGTCCATCCGTCGAACCCATTGAGTCGATAACTGATGAGAGTAGCGATGAGTCACTCGATTCGTTCACTTCTCGAAGATATTCGATGTCAGTCATAGCCGAACACAAATTCGGTTCACCACCAAAACCACCGAATCAATTGTCTTCAGTTGTAGAACGAGAGGAACCAATGGACCTCTCGGTGGGCGCCAAATCCAATGAAGTCAATGATGGCGTCGTTTTACCCACAATCAGTCATTTGGACGCCATTCCTAAAGTAGTGCCAACGGGTTTACGACAGGGAGAGTTCATTCCAACCGCTCCACAGAGGGTAGTAATCGAGACAATCGATGGGAAGTCCATTTGTTCCATTTGTAGCAAACAGTTCTCCAAACCCTCTCAACTCAGACTCCATATAAATATCCATTACTTCGAGCGTCCGTTTAGGTGTGACTCCTGTGCCGTCAGCTTTCGAACCAAAGGTCATCTTCAGAAACACAAGCGTTCGGTTTCGCACTTCAATAAAGTCAATATGAATATGACGTTCGGAACCCCGACTACTGATAATCCGCGTCCTTTTAAATGTGCCGATTGTAAGATCGCGTTTAGAATTCACGGCCATTTGGCCAAACATTTGCGCTCAAAGATGCATATCATGAAACTCGAATGTTTGGGTAAATTGCCGTTCGGTATGTATGCAGAGATGGAGAGGTCCGGAGTCAACCTCAATGAGATCGATACCACTGATTGTGAAAATTCATTACAAAGCCTACAACTGATGGCTCAACGCCTCTATGATCCCCGACAAATGAGATGGGCTTCAGAACCCATTCCTGAGAACGACAGCTCTTTTGAAGATTCATCAAATGTAAAGAATGAGCCGAACGATCAGCTCTACCATCCATTAGATGTCGAGAGACAGTCATTAGTGAACTCTAATCAATCGCCACCACAACTGCCTCCACCACCCATTCAGTCAGAGGAGCTGAAAGGTGACACTCCAACCCCTCCATGTGAGTCATCCACTAATCAACATTCGACGGCTCCAATTGGACCGACAGGAGTGACTCCAAGTTCTGGGTTTACATCGACACGTTCTAACACTTGTCATCTGTGCGGCCGTCTGTTCAAGGGGGCTAAATTCTTGCAAGTCCACCTTTATTGCGACCATCCAGAGAGCCCTTCCCCACAAATGGGCGAAAGACATGACTTTGAATGTGATATCTGTCATAAAGGGTTTCCTGAAGTCTCTCTTTTGCAACAGGTTTTCACTCAATACTTATTCTCATCTCTTTATTAATTTGTCTTTATTTCAAAGCATATGCTGTCCCACACCGCCGCCCGTCCCTACGTATGCGATATATGTGACGCTGGCTTTACCTCATCTTTTCTGTTGAGTTCACATTTACAAACACACCATCCATTGACACCACAGAAGACATGAGTCTAATTCGTGTGAGTTATACACAACTCTTTCATATGAATTGAATTTATTATTGCCTTCAATATTAGTCTAGACTTCGACTCATTCACAGACTTTGCACTTAAGATAACCGCAAAACTATTCTAATTATTAGACAACAAATGCTTTTATTGCTTATTAACCAAAACCTTATTATCTCTTATTATCTTTGATTTATTCAAGGAATTAATTATTTCTTAATTTTTGACAACTCTTTCCATTAATTAATAGACATTTAATTCTCTCTTTAGACAAATCATCGGTTTTTCAATTAAATAAAAGTTTCGTTATTTCTATTCAAGTCTTCCCGAAGTGTTAATCATTTTTGTACCGAAAAAAGCGCAGAAATTCAAACTATAATCAAACAAAAGTGAAGATTAAATTCATGATTGGAATTGAATTAAAACTGATCCGACATATCATTACAATCATTGCAACAAATTGTCATCAAAAACACATTTTCGATATAAATATTAGGTATAAATAGAAGTTATAATAATTATAATAATTACAGTTTTCTGCAATTCATTTGAGGCAATCGAAGCGTATTTTTGATGAAATTAATTAAAATACTTTCTTTGCGAATAAGTTTTCTGTAAATAACGCCTAAATCTTATACTTTGTTCTTATTATTGATTATACGAACTGTTTGTTACTATAAATAATGATTTATTATACATATTATTATTAATAATATTATATATAAATAGCATTTCATAAACTCATCGTTTAATTAATTTTAATCACATTTTTCGTTGACTTTTGATTGACAGCCAATCAGAAAGTGAGCCATTCTTTCGGTCAACAATCAATAGATATGAAAAAATGATTACTAATTAATATTATTATTATTATTATTATTCGTTAAAATTCTGTTCTGCTTTCAATTGTTAACTGAATGTTCATTGAATTTGTGTACCATTTCTATGGATTCATATAATTGTTGACAAATACTTCGTTTGACTAAAACTTTATCGAAAACCCTTTTGTTTATCAGTTGATTGACTCAATTCGATGGTCGGTCTAAATAAGGTCTGCCTTTCGTTTTGACTCAAATATTGTGATATTAATTCAAATGACTATTATTTCATATTTACTTCAATTCTATGTTTAAATTGAAATACAATTCAAAAATTGTGGAAATAATGTTAATATTGAAAAATAAACGAATAAAATGCAAAACATTTTTTATTGAAAATAAATATAAACTAATTAATAAAATAGAGATTTAATCGACAATTAATTTGGAAAGAAATGACTTACACTTTGTGTCCAATTGTCTGCTTTAAACAATCGGTAATTCAAATGAAGCCTAAAATTAATAAATAGTTTGCATTAAATATAAGAATTTGTCTAAAATTATGGCATAGAATACAACCAAAAAGATTTTGGTTAACAACTAATTGAATAAATGATTGAATAAATTAAACACATTATTATCGATGACTTAATAACAATGAATATAAACTTATGAAAGCTTTTCACTCAAACTCTTAGTTCTCGAAAATGTCTTCAGTTTGTGGTCTAAACGCGGATATAATCGGACTTTAGTTCCGTTGGAATCAATGTCTTCGTCAGTGTTTTCATTGACAAATTCGAAGGAATCATTTGAGGTGAAGTCAACCACCCCTTCCTTTTGACAAAAAGCAACTGTTTGTAAGTCATTTGGATGATTGAGATGAGAGTCAATACTAAACCCATTCATTAACTCATAATTATTGACATTTAGATTCAAATCTATATTATAATTAAATTCAATACTTTTTTCCACTTTGGAACTGATTTTGATTTTCTTTGGTTTGTGCTCATAATTAGAGGACAGACGGATGGCTTTGAGTGAATGTGCTCTTAAGTTATTGAGGACAGCATTCGTGTAATCGTTATAAACATATAAAAGTCTATCCATTTTTGGCTGATGTCTAACGAAATGGGTTTTCAAATCATAAGATTTGAAGAAAGCTTTTCCGCACTTATGATACTTACAGCGGAAAACCCTTTTTGTGTTTTTCCACTTTTTAATGGTTTGTGTCCTCTCATCCACATTAGGAGTGGTATTAGGAGTGGTATTAGGAGTGGTATTACAATTAGATATGATTTGTGAGATATCGATATTTTTGTGTTCTTTAAGGACATGTAAATTGTACTGAAATTTTGTGCAATAATTTTGGTCACATTCGATGCACAGGTAGTTGACATCCATATTGTTGACACTTTCCACTTGTGTCTCACTGTCCAATCCGTGGATCACTTGTTTCATGTCTTTGGCTGAACTGAGAACTGATTGTGAACTTTGTTGGCATTCATTTGTCATATCATTACAATTGTGGTCTTGGAGTGAAGGGACAGATATTCTGCTTTTGTAGAGGTTTTGATTGCGAGGATTGGAGTTATAGTTGAAAATCTCGTTTTGTTGGTATTTGTCGATCAGTTTCTTGCTTTCGTCGTATTTGACTTTGAAATAACGCGCCTCTGATTTCCATCGGTTGCAGTCCTTCTCCACTATTTCCAAGAGTTTGTCGAACCTATGGGTTAACCCTTGAGTGACATAATCATCAAAAGTGGTCAAACCTCGTGATGTCATTGAGTTGTTGGTCGAAGTGAACGAATGAATCACAATCTTTGAGATACTGTTCGATGTCTTTGAGTGAATGTCTTAACTTAAAGAGTATATTAATGATGAGAACAGTGACTCGAGTCCTGTCCTCAGTATCATTGAAATTGAGATCATCGATGAACCACTTGGCGTTGTAGTGGCGAAGAAGCCATTCCCTGATGGCTGTCTCCCTCTCCTCCTCTGAGTCAAAGAGATTGGTGTCGAGTGACTGATGGTTGGGATCATCGAAAGCATTACTCATCACTGAAATCAAATTCAAGAGTCTTTCGAGGAGAGAGTCATCGCTGAAAGACTTAATGAATGGTATTTCACAGATAATCATATTTAAGAGTTTAATGCAATCGCTTTTGTTGTGGTCATAGACTGCAAACATTATTACCCTTTCATTCAATTATTGTTTATTAACGCCATTAATGTTTACCTCTATTACTGCTCACAAATTACGTTACCTTTAAATCCACATTTTATCCCTTAAAAGCATACAAAGGGTAGTATTGACACAATTATTAGATAATATTCTTTTTAAATGACCCTCACATGTGTTCGTGACATCTCTCATGAGTCGACTCCAAGTTTAAAGTTTTAATGCATTTTATATTGATTTAACTTATTATTAATAATAAGTTATTATATAATAACCACTCGTTTCTCTCCTATTTTACCTCAGTCAAATATTTGCACCCAGTTATTCCCTCAATATCCCTATGGCTACCCCTCAATCTAACCTGGCATATCTTTGAGGTTTCTAACTATAATTCTTTCAAGTTATATTCGAATTTAACCTGGGCAGTGACTGTCAGATAAATAAAATAATAAATAACTTTAGGTTTGACTTTCATTTGTGTACTTGTGCAATTAAATCATTACAGGGGAATTAGCGAAATTTATTGTAACTTATTAATATTATTTGCAAGAGTAAACTTTGAATGGTATGATTGTAACCTTTGACCCTTCAATCAACATATAGTGACATAAAATTATTTGCTTTTGAAACTTATCGGTAAGTGATTGGAAATTATCCAAATATTTACGAAATTGGTTATAGTTTTCCCCTTTTATTATCTTCTCATAAATATTACGTCGAATTAAATCACATATTATTAGAGATTAAAAGTGAAGATAAGTGAACCGTTGATCCAATGGACAGTTGTGTAGGGGTTGACACTTACTCCCAATAACAGGCCATTTATTTCTCAAATTTAAATAAAATAAAAATTAAATTTGATTTGTCATTGACTTTGAATTGACTTTTATTACCACAAAAGAGTAATTATATTCAAAATTTTATTGAATCAAAAATGGATTCACTTTATTTTAAGTTTGATTCACTGTAAATTGCACTAGTACACATTGTACACATTGTACACATTGTACACTTCATGCTTATAGTAATATTTTATTAGTAATAAAACCAATATTTAATTAGTTATGTGATAAGATAAAAATGATAGATATAAATAGAGCCTCACATTACTTATCCTTACGCATTAATGATGCAATATTTGCACTAGTTAACTTCAGAGGGTAAGCAAGGTAGGCTTACCGACAGACGAGAGTTTTTCCAATTTTTCCTTCTCTCGATTTACTTTTTTAAACATACAGTGGATACTCGATTGGATCCCTCGTTGGTATCCTTTACTCGTTCCTATCCCTCTAATGTGAAAATCATTGTAACAGATTTCAGTGTTTTTCAGCACTCGCTTCTATCCCTCTCTCGTTTCTATCCCTTAATTCCTCGAAACCGACTGAAGGACCCCATCGAGTACTGATCAGTGTAATTTTAAAAGAATATTAGATATGAATTTTAGGTTCAACTTTTTAAAGATCAGATTTATATTATGAATTTCTGTTTTTATTACCTTACACCAGGGTTCGCCAAGGGTTCCGACTTCAGAGGGGGTCAGGTGGACGGTTTTGAGAAATTTTTTGCTCAAAAACTAGGGTGAGGTCAGGGGGTTACTAAAAACTTATCGGTTTTGTATTACAATCAGGGGTCGCCATCCAACTTGGACCTCAGGGGGGTGAGGGGGTAAAATGGCGGATTTTTTTCTCAAATCTTAGGGGGTATTAGGGTAGGGTAAAATGGCCGCCAATCCAAGATGGCGGCCGAAAAAGACGCCATTTTGTCCCTAAATAA
>JAQIWF010001922.1:0-10407 GCA_034694965.1 Ceratozetes gracilis
AATTATTAAGTATCAGCAAAAATCAGCAAGAATCAGCAAAAAATATCTGTGCACAAAGTATAAAAAGGGAAGTTCCCCCAGTTTTTCAGTCAGTTTTCAACACTTTAAGGTAAGTTTAAAAATATTTTTGCAATATAACAATGATTTGTTTCAGAATGGCAGACCACGTGGCAAATATTTGTGTGCAATTAAAACTCAACAATTATATCAAAGCCGATGCGATATTTGTTTTCAATTTGACAAAAGGTCACAACATTTCAAGAGCTGCCGCCTCTATTCTATATGCAGCAAAGCAATGGAAAACGAATATTTCTATCAAAGATATGGAAAAATACGCCAATACTGATGACATTCGAAGAGAATATCAAAAATGTGAAGAAGAATTGGAGAAATTTTATAAGATGTAAACAAATAATTGTAAATAAATTGTATATAAGTTCATAAAATTTTCTTAATCATTATTTTTCTTGGAAAAATAAAATATTTTATAACAATGAGGTCACGTGATAAAATCTTCTCGGGAAAGTAATCAAATATTATGGTCACGTGATGTAATGACTCATAAAATGAGTTCATAATAAAACATTACTTTTCTTGGAAAAGTAATAAAATATTGAAAACATCTGAGTCATGAGGTCATTTGGGGAAAACCCAAATAATAAAATATTATATTTTTGAATTAAATTAGAATTTTCACATATTATTTTCAAAAAATCGAGTTGTAGAGGTGGACAGGTTTTGTAGAAAACATTACTTCAAAATGAATGGCTCAAAAATATTTCATCTTAAAAAGTCTTTAAGACATTTGTCGTGCAAAGCACTTTTTAACAAAGTTTTGACAAATTATATCCAAGAAGAAAATAAATTAAAGTCCGATTGGTATGCGGTAATAAAAATCTATTTGTTTGATGACCAATGGTCTGTTTCCACTCGATATGATATCAATGAATTTTGTGAACAACTGTGTCAAGCATTTGGAAAAGAAGGATTGCATTCAATCTATAAAGATTTCGAAATTAAAGTATTTCCAGCTCGCAAAGGAAAGTGCTCCTGTAAAGAAACTAAGTTTAAATCGTGTAAGCAATGTTGGGGTCAATCATTATTTTGCTGTGATTTACGAAAAGACCGTTCATCTTATGATAATACAATGTCTGGAAACTCTTGGGTGTGGTTTAATTTGTAAAAGTTTTCTTTACTTAATATAAAAAATTATTATACTGAATAATAAAAAATTATTGAACTGAATAAGAAAAAATTATTAAATTGATTAATTTTTGCATATTATTTTCAAAAACAGAGTTGTAGAGGTGAATATAAAATATGTTTGTGATACTTGTGGCATTATAGCTATTTATTTCTTCATAGTCATAATTTCAAAATGTTGAAATTAAAAACAATTGTTCCCAAATCTTTAATAAATGATTCAATGGATAAAACAATAAACGAAGAGAATACTTTGG
The DNA here is from genome assembly GCA_034694965.1 of Ceratozetes gracilis. Taxonomy (NCBI): domain Eukaryota; kingdom Metazoa; phylum Arthropoda; class Arachnida; order Sarcoptiformes; family Ceratozetidae; genus Ceratozetes; species Ceratozetes gracilis. The sequence goes on from JAQIWF010001922.1 coordinate 1,461, forward strand.
AAAGAATTAAAGATTTTACATCTATTGAAATCAAATTACAAGAAGAAAATCCCATTAAGTGGAGTATTACATCAAGATATGATGAGTGGACTTTTCTCGAAAATATGGTTACTAAACTTATCAGCAATGGATATCATGTGAAAGTTGAAGTACTCAAATTTTGGAGTCATCTTAAAGGAATTATTTTTGTTTATTGTCCAAGAGATGGAGAGTGCAAGTGCAATGATAAGTGGCAAAAAATGTTACAATACAAAGAATATCGGTATGGTAATTCATGGTATTCCGTATCACAATATTACAAAATGCCAACACTTTGTCCGCAAGCAGGTGGTGCCGAATTATTTAAATTTGAAATAAAAAATGCGGGAAGTTTATATGATAGTTGTACATCAGTTTCCTCTTTTAGAATAGTTAATAATTTATAAAAAAAATTGTAAATAAAATAGACACATGTATTTTGCATAAACATTTTATTAATAAATTTAATCAATTGTATCGTAACCTAAAATTTCGTTAAATGATTTTTCATCTGAGAGCCACATCCTCATGAATATTAATTTTTGCATAGAGCAAGCTGCGGAAGCACAATCCCCATGACGATTACAAACGTGATTATTTTTATAATAATTTCCCAGACTTTTCATTGATGGGGTTTTGAGATCGATATAGGGAATATTTAATTCACTAAGAATTTTTCCTAAGTTTGAGTTCTTGATGCCAATCGTTTCCTTTTTTTCGTTTTTATACTTGCGCCACAAAAGCACAAGAAAAACACGAATCTTCGGATACGGGATGAAATCCGTGTCATGGGGTCTAAAGCTGAGTCCAGTAATATTTCGACGAATATATTCGTTGGTAACTTTATCTTTTGTTGTAAGGGATTCGTATTCGTGTGGAATATCCACATCCCAACTTCTGATTTTATTGTCATTCATAGAGGCAACAGCGAGCTCTCTGATAAAAAACTCACCGTTGACAATATATCCTTGAACATCAAAGAGTGCACAAATATTATTCATTTTTAATAATTTAATTTTTACAAACACTTTATTTGTTTTAATAGATTTTTATTTAAAGTAAGGAAAAATATAGTTTAAAATTACATCGTTAAGATCAATATCTTCACATGAAAATAATTTTATAATTTGATTCATTGTATATTTATAAAAATTTCTTAAATATACAAAAACTACACAAAATTCACCACATTTTGTTGATGCTAATCCTTGAATCATTATTTTGTTATATGTCCAACCATCCGGGCAATTTTTGGTTAGAAAAATTTGAAATTCTTTTATAAGTGGTTCTAAACCATATGGATCAAAATATTCACCAAATCCATATTTATTTATATGTACGGCAACCCAATGCTCTCCCCGCATTGAGGATGGATGTGTATTTAATATAAGAGAACAAGGATATTTTTCGACTTTTGGTAGTAAATCACTTGGAAATGTACCTAAATATCCTTGAATGCTTTCAAGTCTTTTATTTATTTCTGATGACCAAGTCATTAGTATTGGTCAATTTTAGCTTTTCGGTTGATATCGATTTCTAACAATTTATCGAATTCACAGAAAATTAAAATTGTTATTGCTTCAGGTGTTTCTTCTGAAAATCTTAAAGCAATTCTAAGAGTGCCATATTTTAACGGGCTTAAATGTCCAACTGATCCACATCCGTTACTTAAATCAGGAGCAAAATTTAATCCATAAATTGTGTTGCCATCATTGTAATTTTCTCTATTAATTTTGAACGTTGGGTCGCAATCAACCATATCAAGCGCTTCGTATAAAGAAAACATTTCTTTTTGATATATATTATTTTTGTAATCTGGATTAAATCCTTTTGTTGGATACTGAACACCGTCTATATAGACAGTTAAATTTGATAAATTGTAATGTTTAAAATTGAATGGATTTAAACCAAAATCTCCAATATATGCTTGATTACTGACAAGTGCAATAAAAATTCTTCGTGGAAGTTGTCCACTGTGAACATTATCGAACGATACGTCTCGTATTCCCTTTGGCAATGTAATTGATTTTACTTTATTAACTGTTAAAGGATATTTTGCTGTTGCAATTCTTAATCCAGCATTGTGTGCTTCAACAACCATTGGTGAAACTTTTGACCGATGAACAAATATTGCGGCTTCTAATACATCAATAGAAGGTTTTTGTGTCGCAGACATTAAATAAAACTTTGGTTCATTAAAAAGTATTCTAAAAGTCAATTTACATCCACCAAGTAAATTTCTTCCTTGAAAAGTCAAGTCACTATGCAATCGACCAAATAAATCAATTTCTTTATAATCTTTAAAATATTTTGTTCGTTCTTTTATCACAACATCATCTTTTTCTTTTTCATCATTAAACCATAGAGCACTACTAAGATGTGACTTTTTCATTTCATCACTAAATCCAAAAAAGGCTTCAAAATATGCTTTATATGCATAAGTTGGAGCCGAACTTGATATTGGTGTATCTCCAATATATATATCCAATTGTTTAATCATTGCATGTAATAAATAATTTACAGGTGAAATCATTTCAAAATCTTTTGTGTCCAAATTTAGTAAATCTTTTTTAATTTTAATTTTCATAGATAGAACAATTTTTTCCAAATTTATATATTCATCTAGCGCTGTATTTATTTCAAATTGCAAACATGGACTGGAATCAATTGAGCTTATTGGTCTATGCTCAGTTTCCAAGTCTTTTTCCACCATTGTTTGAGTTGGTGGAACACCAAATATATCAAACTTTGGTAGCGGTAAATTTGAAGATTTGTCATGTATTATAGCTTGCATTTTTAAAAAAGTAAATTTGAATTTTTCTTATCAATCTTTTGCCTTTTAATAACTTTTTTAGACTTTGTCTTTTTTACTTTATTTTGTTTTGGCTTCTGTTTTATAATTTTCTTTCCCCCTTTCCCCCTTTGCAAATACTCTCTAGTTTTATCAATTCCTGTATTTGCAATATCTTTTCCTGTTTCTTTCAATCTTGATTTCAAAGCATCTTTCCAATCTTTATCATCATTTAAAACATCTGAAGCAATATCTGCTCCAGTTGATAATGCTTTTTTCCCTAAAAATCGCATTAATGGAAGTACCGCGCTGGAAAAAAGTCTACCAAAAAACCCATGACCTCTTTGTCTTCTTACTCCATCGAATCCGGCCTGTCCGGATCCGGCTTGATCTAATATATAATCTTTATAAGTCATTTCTTCTTAATTTTAATTTTATTCTTGTTTTTCCAGTCAGAAATGGAATACTTTCGTTTAAATCGTTTTTAATATCAATTTCAATTGATTCAAAATCGTTATATAGTAATGGAACGTAATGTGGATTTTCGTAATTAAGAACTACTTGGTCTCCAAATTTATGATTATTTGGAACTTCAATCGTCTTTAATAACTTTGCTTGAGTATCACCAATATATTGAGGTTCTACAATATCACTATATACAAATAAGGTATGTAAATCACTATTTAAATCAGGAGGCAAAGTAGATATAATATAATTATCTGAATTATATTTTGGCTTTGTTGTGGAATATTTCATTAAACCAAGAATTTCTGCGAGTTCTTGACTAAATTCTGGCAGCACTAAGTGACCTTTTTCAAGTTTTCCCGGTTTTATATATAAATGTTTATTGATTCTGTCGATGTGAAGCTTTGGTAATGATATATATTTTTTCCTTGTATTTTCAATTTTGTTTAGATTATCATAACTATTTATTTTTTCTTGTATATGATCAATAAGTTGATTAATACTTTCGTAATATCCAGCCTTTATTTTTAATTTCTTTTCAATTTGTGGACCTTTATTTCCTTCAACATTTAATGTAACATATTGGCTTGAGTTTAAATTTTTCCAACAAAAAGGATATGAGATTTCAACTAAAGCAATTTCCCAGCTCCCACCTTGTAATTCATTATTAAGTGATATTTTTGTTCTGAAATTTGCTACTGTATTGTCCGGATAGCATTTTGAATTACTAAGCAATTCAATACAAAACTCTCTTTTTTTCATTTGGATAAATTCACTACATCAATTTCAGGTACCCATGAATTAAATGAAGATGGATATCCTATCCATTTTACTATAAAGCCTTTTTCACCATTATGTAATTCTCTTTTAATAATTTTTTCTATTCGATATAAATTTTCTTTAATTTTTTGCACCTCTTCTGAATAAAGTTTTTCTTTGATTGAATTTATTTTGTACATAGGTTGATCTGATCCTTTGAATGATTTTTCAATTTTATAAGTTGTGTCCGTCCACTTGGGATAGTATCCCTTATCAAAAACATTCATAACATATTTTCTTCTTATAATATCTCCAACTGAAAGTTTAGGAACCGCTTTTTTATTAAATACATAATCTTTTGGAGTTGTAAATCCATAGATATTTTTGAAAATTATGTCTTTATTGCTAAAGTTTACATTTGATGGTTCTGTATTAATTGTTCTATGATATGAATTATTGTACGAATATAGTAAATCCTTTAGGACATCGATGTATCTGCGAGTTCCATTCGCATTAAAGTATTTAAACATTTTATTTTTTAATGTACGATTAAAACGTTCTACAATTGCACATTTAAATTGAGAATTATATGTTGTAAAAAATTGAATATTATTTTCTTTTAAAAAATCCTGAACTGTTTTATTTAAAAATTCTTTTCCTCTATCAGTTTGAAATTTTACAGGTACTTTTTCTATAAAAATTGTTTCTAAGGCACTTTTAATTTCATGACCAGTTTTAAATTTTATTGGAATTGCATATGCAAATTTACTAAAACAATCAATTACTGTAAGAATATATTTAAAATTGTCATTTTTATTGGCAAACATTCGTAAATCAACTAGGTCAGCTTGATATTGTTCTAATGGTTGTGTTACAAAAATCTTTTCTCTTTTATAATTTCTTCTTGCATTTTTGTGCAAAGTATAAGTAAGCTCTCCTGATAGCCATTCTCTCACATCCTTATATTTTATTTGTGGATTAACTTTTTGTGCTTCCTTGTACAATTTGTATACACTTGCAAATCCAGCAGGATTTTTAGGATCATAATATATTTTTCGCAGTTCATTCATTTTCACTACCAGAATCAGATACGTAATCCCAATTTTTTCTTTTCTTAGATGAATTGTGATTTTCTTCACTTTTTCTTTTAATTCCTTCTCTTTGTTTACTAAGTCTTTCATTTAGTTTTTCAATATTTTCCATTTCTTGATTATGATCTGGTGCCGTTGGTGAATTTGGTTTTTGAATCCTTTGTTTTGGAAGGTTATAATTTTCAAGCTTTAATCTCAATTTTTCATTTATTATTAATTGAGGGTCTACATTTGATTCATATAATAACCTAAGAAATTCTTTTTCCCCTTTTAAAATTTTTTCATGTGAAATTGCATTAACAAGCAAACTAACAATATCTGAATCTTCAATAGGAATACCATTTGAATCTTTTATTTTAAAATTCTCATCATAACCATTCCGGCTGGCTATTTTTAATATGATTTGCATTAGCTTATGAATTTTATCAGAATCTCTTTCAATTCGTTTTTTATCTAAAGATCCTCCTTGTATGTCTTTATATTGTTTGTCGAATCTTGATTCGTCAGGAACAAGAACCATTTTTCTAGAATATTGCATTATATGTTTTGTAATATTGCTGCCACTATAGGAATAAGCCAAGGCAAAAACCCACCAGTTTGTTTAATTAGTTTTTTTCTCTTAGAACTGCTTTTTGTACCTTTGGCTAACTTTTTTATAACTTTTGAATGTTTATTAATTTTTTTCTTTTGTTTTAAATTTAATAAAATTTTTTGACTTATGATATTTTTTGATATTTCTTTTAATGCTTTGTAAACATTCTTTTTGTTTGAAAGAAAATCTAAAACATTTTTTCTTTTTGCTTTTGGATATGACATAGCTTTCTCTAAATCTTTTAAAGATTTTCTTAAATTTTCAGACATTATTTTTCAACATAAATCACAGGTCTGAACTCTGAATTAATAGGTACAATATTTGTTGAAAGTCTATATTTATCAGATGTTTTCTGGGTTAAGTCAATTTTCAAATACCCATATGGCTTATCTTTTGTTGAATCCTCGTATGCTTCTAATAGATATTTAACATTTCCAGGAAATATTTGCCTTCCAAGATATTGTAATTGAGCTTTTGCTCGAGGGCTTTTCATAATTATGTTATAATCACAGTTCAATTTTACAATTTGCATTTGACTTCCTTGGTGATATAAATTTTGAGAAATAAATATTAAGCTAACATTATTGTGATGACTATATTTTGTAAAAAGATTTCCGAATTTTTTATCATCTCCTAATTCATTCATTAGATCATCAATTATCAATATGTGTGGTTTTTTATTTAGATCATCATCTGAAGGTAATCCAGAAATATATTCACACACGACATTAGAATCAATCGATTTATTATATATTGGCTGCCATATTCCATATGCCCATATAATTTCAAGTCTTGTGTCCTGAATATTAGTTGTGGTCATATAATGCTTTAATATTTCCCTGACTAATAAAGTTTTTCCACTTTTCGATGGACCACTAACCATGCAAGCAAATGGATGAATAAATTTATAACACGATTCATTCATATTTGAATAGATTTTTTATTAACAAAATGTTTGATAAGTGCTTCTTTAGCAAAATCAATTTGATCTACACTTTTTGCTCCAAAGAAATTAATTTTACCGTTATAAAAAATTACAGCTGTTATGTCATTTATAAAAACAGTAACTCCAGTAAATTTTTCAGATATATTTGCTTTTAAGCCATCAAGAGAAGAAGTCAAGCATTTAATATTTTGTTTGAGATCAACAGTTCCTGTCATTGACATAATGTTTTTGCTAATTAATCTTGTACGGTATCCGCACTGCTTGAGTTTTCTTCTTAGGGCCAGAATAGCTTCATCCACTGCGACCTCTGAAGACAAACCAAATACACGACCAAAACCATTTGAGAAGAAAATTATACTTGCATTAGTGGTCTTAATGCGTATTTTAACACCAGCAAATTTAGAAGGATCAAAAATTACATCTGATGTGTTTTGACTTATACTTTTCATGTTGAAAAAATTATTCTTATTCATAAGTTTGAAATTAAAAATAATTTGAGTTAATTTTGTTTCAAACATTGCAAAATTATGAAAAGATTTCACAAATGCATATAATATTCAATCAAAATAAGACATTTTGATTAATAATAAATTGGAAATTTTTCTTTTAATAGAATTTAATTTTTATTAAAATATAGTACAAAATTTTCTTTTAAATTAATAAGTTTCTCTAATTCATATTTAGTTAAATCAATTGAGTGAACATTTCCATTACTTTTTGTGAGAATAAGTTGATACCAGTAGTCATCAATTTTCATTTCTATCTTTCGTTCGTTGTCTTCAATAGAAAATTCTTTAAATGTCTTTAGATTTTCAATAAATTTTTCATATTCTTCAGATGATATACATATGCCGTTAAATGTTGGAAATATTTTATCGTCTTCTTTAATAAATCTTCGAATATTTATATATATCTTCTCATTTTCAACAATTTTCACTATCGAAGCTTTTTTGCAAAATAATTTGTGATCAAATATCACAAACTCTTTAATTATGGAAAACATTTTTTTTTATATAAATCAAAATTTATTATTTTCTTTTAATAAAAAATTTATAATACAATAACTTTTACTTTATTATACATATTAGGAGAGATAATTGAGGCCATCTTTCGAGAAATTTGAACCATAAATTCTGTGACCAATTCTCTATCATTTGACAAACAATCGAAGGTCCAAACGATTTTCTTATTAGTATTTTTTATTTGTCGTTTGAGATCACCAATGAATTGCGATAATAATTGATTCAATTCACTTCTTAACAAAATTTGATTCAATTCAACAAAAACACTAATTTTCTTGGCATCAACTTTTGCTTTAATATTGTATTTGACAGACATTTTGATTAAGTCTAATACATTTTTTTTACTTAACCTCTACTATTCCGTTTTTGAAATAAATATACTAATAAATGAATAAAAATATTTTATTATTGAATAATAATATTAAATTATTCAGGGTTTACATAAAAATCTATTGACATTGCTTTACGAATATATTCTTTTGGAGGCATAGATGAGTATGATTTTCTGTAGAGGACAGCATTACTCCGTCGTAAGTTTGAGGCTTTTCTTGATTGTGGAGGATTGAGGATTCCACTATCAATTGGATGAATCCAAGCATCTGGAACAATGCAATTTTGTGTATTCTTTTTGGTCCATCTCCTTCTTTCGGGATATGAGGTCCAATGCCTGAATCCATAGTTTTTCAAATATTTATTTGATATTCCCGGGTATTTCAGAAGCATTTCACTTCTCGAGACATTATTTTTCAAACAATTTTGAAGTGTTTTATATTCTAAAATAAATTAAATATTAGGAAAATTTTAACTCTTTTTCATTTACGTGGTCCTCTTTTAATCGGTAGTTTTGGTCCTTCAATTCGTGGTCGTCCTCGAGATTTCTTCTCTTCAATTGGTTTTTCTTTTTTCGGCCGTCCTCGAGGTCTCTTCTCTTTTATTGGCTTTTCTTTTTTAGGGCGACCTCTTTTCTTCAAAACTTCAGAAGAATTCATTTTTCTAATATCACTTTAGAAAAATAATAAATATGTTTAATAGAAATATATTTTTACTATAATTAGTTCACCTCTACAACTCGGTTTTCATAAATAATATGTGAAAAATCACTATTAAAATATTTTATTATTCAAAGCAAAATCACATAAATGATGTAAAACTAACCATAAGTGTTGAAAACTGACTGAAAAACTAAGGGAACTTCCCTTTTTATACTTTGTGCACAGATATTTTTTGCTGATTCTTGCTGATTTTTGCTGATACTTAATAATT